>JARYGA010053645.1:0-27402 GCA_030545235.1 Helianthus tuberosus
GGTTCAAAAGTTATGCGCGTTTTAGTGCGTACGGACGACGAAACGGAACCGCAGAAAAGTGCCATTTCTAGAGGTAGTCGCCGACGGGTCAAGGGTAGTCGCCGACGGGCTCTAGAAAGTTGATTTTTTTGCTGACGGGTTATTTACCTGTTTACGGGGTTTTTGGCTACGGGAAGAACCACGGGCTGTCGCCGACGGGCCTAGGGCCGTCGCCGACGACCTCCCCAAGTCTAAAAAGCTGAAATCTTGTTTCTAAGTTGATTTATGTATCGTAGGCTTCGGTTTGTTATCCGTGGACTACAACGGACCTTCCAAACATGATTTTGATGGTTCCTTAGATGCTTATGGGTTATAAAGCTAAGTCTAAGACCCATGTAAATAATGTATGATTATGAAGGAGTTACACGTGATCTAATACGTGTTCGTTAAGGTATGTACGTATGTATGTATGTATAAAGATATATACGAGTGTATGCATGTATGTAATGATGTAGGTAGGGTATGTACGTATGTAGATGTGTATGTACGTATGTATGAGAATATGTATGAGTGTACGCATGTATGTAAAGATGTAGTAGAGGTATGTACGTATGTAGATGTGTATGTATGGATGTATAAAGATATGTATGAGTGTATGCATGTATGTAAAGACGTAGGGAAGGTATGTACGTATGTAGTTGTGTATGTATGTATGTGTAAAGACATGTGTGAGTGTATGCATGTATGTAAAGTTGTAGGAAGGATATGTATCTATGTAGATGTGAATGTATGTTTGAAAATAAGAACGCAAGTATGCATAATGTAGACACGTTGAGTGTTAATGTTACTAACGGTGTACCTTGAGAATGAAAAGCAATGCAGGTACATTACTGAAGCCTCACCAGGAAATGGATACGCAGATGAAATGCTTAAAGTTTGATAAATGATGATATGTGAAGTGTACGTGATTAAATCTTGTTTATATAATGTGTGCTAATGTATGAATGAATGTGGTGAGTGCAGGTTGTACGAATCACGGATTAACCTCACAAGGAGTAGCGATCGAAGACCGAGTCACAAGACGGATTGTACGGGAATGGTTACTTATGTAATTTAGTAATGATAAGTTATGTTTTTATATTTAAAATGGACCTTCAAGTAAGTCAAAACGTTTGTAAAGGAAGAAAATTTTATGGCATGAATTTCCGCTGCGACTTTTTGTCTAATACGAATTAGGGTGTAACATGGAAGGTATCCTACTGATATCCCAACATATTAAAGGAATGTTAACTTAGGAAACCTGTTTAGGACTCTTATGGTTACCCGTTACGCTTCATGCGCGTTCGGTTCGGTTTATGTAACTAGTTTACATAAATTAGCCGAAACGGGTCAAACCTTATAGGTTTTATCTCAAAATCCAGAATGTGTATAATATACCCATATTAAGCAAGTCTTCAAACTTGTCGGGTCTAAATCACATTCTATCCGGTCTTCGCTTAATCGTGCGTACAAACCGTATCTATAAAACTAACCGGTCTAAGCTTAAGCTTAACTAAAGACCCGTTAGGATTCTAATAGGTTATTATAAACCTTCATTCCAGATTAGGAGGACCAGTAAAAGATACTTGCACTCGCTGATTTTGATTTATACTTGCTCAGGTAAATACTTTTAACTTATTTTCCCTATACGGGCTTGGGGTACGGTATATAAAATACCGCTTGGTCGGGCTTTGAATCTTTAATTGTTTTATGGTTAAAGTATTGAGATGTCTCGTTTAATTTGTTTTGTTTGCTTAAAGCCTTTGGGGGGTTAATGACCATGTCCCGGATATCCCTGGCATCATTTTACGAAATGGCCACGACCATAGCACACAGGTGTAGGCGTACACCTGTCAGTGTCTCATTTAAATAATGTGGTGTGTCTATTGATCTTTAACCCGGCTCGATCCGGGCTACTAAACGCATAAGTAACATGTAAATCCTTTACAAGCATTATATTCAAATAATTATCCCAAGTTATAAAATATTATTTGTGCCTTGTGCCTTAAATGCATTTTCTTAAACTCTTTTCAAAATGAGTCGGTTGATTGTATTTACCAGTGTAAACTGACGTATTTTCTCAAAAAGGTTAAGTGCAGGTACTACGCGTAATAGGCTGGCTTTTCTCCTAGCATCCACAATAAGTCTCACAAGCTTGGATGTCATAGACTGTTGAACATTGTTTCCTTTTATTTTGATCTACCTGTGGATTTATATTCGACTACTTGTGATACTTAATATTACAATATTGTTTGGTTGAAATGAATCTATACTTTGCTTCCGTTGTGCATTTAAATATTGTGTTGTTTGACAATTGTGTTACCAACCACATCACGATACTCCCCTACCGGGCCCACCGGTAATACGTGGAAATCCGGGGTGTGACATATGGTAATCCGATCGGACAATAGTTCGTTCAATATTCACAACTTCAAATGTTTGAGATAAAAGTTAAGTGTGGGGCCAAGGTGCAAGCCGATCGGGTGACAATCCGATCGGACAGCAGTCCGGTCGGGCGGTCACTCCGTCCTGGTCGACCTGATCATCTTACACTTGGTTGTTTTTTAAGGTTTGTAGTTTTATCGAGATGGTGTGTCAACGTGCTAATCAACAGAACCCCATCTTTACCCAAGTGACCCGATCGAATAGAAATCACCCAAGTTCAACCAGTTAACCGGTTCAAGACGGTTGTTCTTGGTTAACCCGAAGTCGGTTGTCTCGTCGGTGGGACTCAGATCGTGAACCAACACATCACCAAGAAGGTGTAGAAGGTTAGAGCAAGGTCCGATCCCATCGGTTTTGAGTGCATTTGTAACACCCCGTGTTTTCACGAGTGAAAGTCAAAGTCAAGGTCAAAGTCAACGACCGATTTCGCGCGCCTTGACTCGTGGAAATGTCTTTATTTTAATTATATTATGTGGAGTAAGTGTCGTACATTGCAATAATCGAATCATGTTAACCATATTTCAATCGACTCGTAACTGTGAACTATAGGAAGTAACAATGCGATAAAGTTAATCAACCAAGAATCAAGCTATGTTAATCGAATCGACATCGAACCGCAACTCGAACTGTGTATTTTACTTGTTGTTTATACGTGTGTGTGTGTGCCTTACATGTTACCTGTGCATGCTTATTTTATGTTATGTTGAGACAATCAAGCGAACTCAATCGAAACTCGAAGTCTAACTCGAATACAATCGAACCCGAACCCGAATCCCAATCAAACCATGTCATATACGAAGTAGTTGGGACTAAAAGTAATTTGAATAGGAAACCCTATCGAACCATTCGCAAACTAAACCAAAACGTCAAAGAATCGTCGCACCGAACGCACCATTCCAGCGTCATCCGGACGGATTGTCCATCCGGACGGACAGTCAATCCGCACGGATTGACCCTCCGCACGGATTACCAATCCGGACGGATAACCAATCCGGGTTACGTGCTATCCGCACGGATTACCCTTTCCCCTTTTGGCATCCTATAAATACACGGGTCACTCTCCAAACTTTCCACTTTTGGCAAGTGACGTCCGAACCACACGCATTCTTCACCTTTTCTCAGATTTCTCTCAATCCAGGTAAGATCTTGCACTAATTCTTGTACATTCTTGATCACTACCCAATTCTACACCTTTCTATCTTTCAAATCTCAACTTTTAACCGTGAAATCATCAAGATTTGAGGTGTTCTCGGGTGACGTCATCATGAAGTTCTCATGAACTTCAAAGTGTAACCTCATTCCACCAAGAATAACTCAGATCTGAACGATTTCCATAAGATATCACCTAAATCCAAACTTTTCAAAGGATAAAAGAGTTGAAAGAAATAAACTCAAGTTTTCTCCTTCTTTTACCCTTAAAATCGGTACGAATCTGATAGGTTCTAGTCTTCTACTCAATAATAGTGATGCACTAGTCCTAGATCTGGATTCTACCCACAAGACACATGACGTCGGGTTAAACCGGAATGGTCGCTCTAAACCGCCGACAGGCCGAGTTAGGGTGATTCCTAGCCGGTTTGGTCACTCGGGTAAGAACGCGATTCCAATTGGTTGCCACGAAGTCAGAACGTCTCGATAGAACGACAAAGGCGACCAAGGTAGCCAGACGGAACAACCAGGACGAGGAAGTTGTCTGCACGGACAGACAATCCGGACGGGTTGCCATCCGGACGAACTACACTTGGGACCCACTTTCAAAGCAAGGTTTGAGTATCGACGAATGAACGATCCGGATGGACGACCTCTGAATGGATTACTCTTCGGATCAAGAGATACTAGGACCTTGAATAAGTTCAAACAAAGTGCATCCGCACGGACGGACTATCCGGACGGATTGTCTGTCCGCACGAAACAACTATCCGGACGGATTACCATTATCCGCATGGATTACCATCCGGACGGATTCCACAAACTTTACCAAGTGACTCAGCCTCAGAGACGCGTCCGAACGGATCACCAATCCGAACGGATTGTTGTCCGCGCGACCGGCTTGAAAGGTAGAGATACTTAAATGTTTTCTAAATGCTACAACGAAAACTTCAAAGCACAAGCCATCATACACAAACACATCCTTAGGAAGAAACAATCCACTCGAATAGTACCATCCGCACGGATAGTTACTCGCTCGGATAGTTTATCCGGGTGGATCACCACTCGCATGGATAGTTTATCCGGATGGATCACCATCCGCACAGATTACCATTCGCACGGATAGTTTATCCGGGTGGATCACCACTCGCACGGATAGTTGATCCGCACGATCAGCTATCCTAACCGCTCTCACTTCGTACTGTTCTTACACGCCACTTATTGTTATGTTATCGAATCTATTCAGGCTAACCGTGCTCGCTGAAAAGCGCTCCCTTCAATCCATAATCGCTGTGAGTATACTCGAACCCTTTTTGCTTTTAGCACTTTTGGGTGTTACATACGTTACGAATATTCAAACTACAACTATCACACTACTCAAGCTAATTTAACGCTAAACCATTAATGCATGTTATACGTGGCTTATGAATGCTTGTTTGTTATGTTTACACATGGAACGCAGTCTACCTGCCTTAGCAACGATAGTACTATAGTTTGGACTCAGCACCCGTTCACACGGGGGTTGTTAAGGATCTTTTACTTGCATGGATTACGGTGGTAATCATGTATTGCGAACTGCCTCAGGCAGTCAATCCGCAGTCATTGGTATCGATGGATCTATGTCGATAACTAACGTGCTTCATTTCACTATGTGTACGTGCTGGTTATGCGTAAACGAATTCGAACTCTATATGCTATTATCAAACTTGTATGCTCACCTTTACATTTTATGTATTGACTTTATTTCAACGTTTTGCTTAGGTTGCTTTTATGCTCTTTGTGCTGTGATGAACTTGAAGCTAGGAACTGGAGTCCTAGAAACCAACGAATAAATTTGTCATGTTTAAATCTGAGTTGTCGGAACAGAATGTTTGTCTTGATGCTTTGTCTGTAATAACTATTTAACTGTTTGAGATACGGTATGGGACGTATTATTTAATTAAATGGTAATGATAGTTGTTATGGAAACTTCTGGACAATCTGTTTCGCTCAGTGCCGCGCCCCGATGATTCCGCCATCGGTTGGGGTGTGACAGATTGGTATCAGAGCCATAACTATAGGGAATTAGGCAAGACTCGACCTAGTCCGGGTCGAAGTCTTAGAGACCTAGTCTATAGTCAGGAACCAGCAGACCGACTCGAGTACATCCCTACTGGATAGTATACGAGCTTATTCCTCACTGTTTTCATTTACTTACTCTATCACTGCACTCGAATTTTCAAATTATGAATGTGTAATGAGGCCGAGAATAGGTGTGAAAACCGCAAACTCTCGACTAAAGTTGCCTATTCAGCTTGCATTTTAGCTACAAACGAGGAGAATCATACCAAATTAGGAGTGAAATCTATATTTTGATGAATAATCTCCTCAATTTTATTAAGAACAAGGACGAAGTTGTAAGATAGGGGTGAAACCCTAACCTTGACGACTTGTCCTGCTTTTATACAAAACTCCCACCAAAGTTTCGATGGACTCCAACGTTCTAAAGACACAATATAACCAAAGGGAATTGCGCCAATGCCCAAGAATCGAGGCAAAGGCATAGTCCTGAAGGTAATTGTGCACGCATGATCCTTGTGAACAGTCGAACCACCTTGGTTAGTCGAAGTCTACTAGCCGCAGACAATCTATTCTCGATTTTATGTGTTTCAAGTTTTCGTCGCTTTTATGTGAATTACGTGTTTTATGCTTATTTGTTAACGTTTTGAGGTATTACCGGTTTCAATCAAATGTTTTTGGCCTTGGCTACCCGCACAACACATCATTAACGAAGCGCTCGCACTCCACTACGTTCGAACACTCGCGAACTCTGAATACTAGGTTTCTATTTTCTGAATACCTCTAGTGACTAAGACGTATGTGTTTCTTGCTAATGTGCTTACGTGTTAGGAATGTTGTGACTATGTGCCCTATGTGCTTGTGTGATTTAGTGTAATTCTGTGATTTTGTGACTATATGCGTTTACATGGTATGTGTTACTGAGCTATAGTAGTAGTAGACGTGTGGGGTGAGATTCGAATACATGTGTTGAGTTCCGTGGCGATGTCTATTGCAGACAATGTCGTCTGGATCTCGTCATACGCTCTCTCGTCAAGAAAAGAGGGACAGACGCCTTGCTTCTATTATCACGAAAAGCATGGCAAAAGCCGTGAGTGATGTGTACGAGAACGCCAGCAAATCATCCGAGGAATCGAGGACTGAAGGTCCTAAAGCTGTCACGAGACCTTTCAGTTTCAAGCAATTCAAGTCGTGTGGGCCAAAAGAATTCACAGGCGAAGGAGGTCCTACTGCACTATTCCACTGGTTTGACTCTATCGAGGTTACTCTGCGACAAAGTGGTTGCCCTGATGACCTTCGAACTCTGAACGCTACCGGCGTCTTCCAGTCCCGTGCTCTAGACTGGTGGACGGCCGAGAGGAACAAGCGAGGGAATGACGCAGCCTACGGGTTGTCATGGGATGAGCTCAAGGAGGTCATGCTAGAGGAATTCTGCCCTCCTCACGAACGTCAAAAGCTTGAAGATGAATTTTGGCACATACATCAGAAGGATGGAGACAATGCTGGACTTACTGCTCGCTTCAAACAGCTCAGCATTATCTGTCCCGACCAGGTCAAGACTCCCGATATAACCATCAAGAAGTACATCCGAGCTTTGCCCGACTGCGTTGCTGATTTCGTGCAAGCGGCTAAGACTACCATGATCGAGGAAACCTATCTGCTAGCCGCTGAAATCAACGACAAAAGGGTTAAGGCTGGGGTATGGGATAAGACCTCCAAGCATCTGCATCAAGCTACCGTTACCGCACCAACTGCTGAACCCACCTCGTCAAGCAATAAGAGAAAGAACAAGAGAAAGAACAGCTCCACCAACAAGAACTGTGCGATTACTGCTGCACCGATTCAAGCTGTACCTGCCCAACAGCGTCAAGTAGCGGCGCCTGTAGCCAATGCACCGCCCGCGAAGCGTGCATATACTGGGCCGCACCCGCTCTGCCCTACGTGCACCTATCATCACCCGACAGCTATTCAATGCCGCTTTTGTGCTCACTGCAACGTGTACGGCCACTTTACTGCCAACTGCCGTATTCGCCAAGCTCCTGCCAATCAAGCTCTACGCCCCACAGGGTCAACAAGCTCCTCCGGCACCCGCAGTCAAACATGTGCCCAAACAGGGTGGTGAAACAAGAACCGCATCAGCAGCAGCCACAGCAGCAACAACAGGCCGCACGCGCCAGAACTTTCAATCTTAACGTGCGTCAAGCCCAGGCCGACAACAACGTGGTTAATGGTACGTTCCTTGTGAATGGTATTTATGCTTCATGTTTGTTTGATACTGGAGCCGATAATTGCTTTGTGTCGCTCGAATATGAGAAACTCCTTAGTCTTAAACGTTCCCAACTCTCCTCTGCATTTGATGTTGAAGTCGCTACCGGAAGAACCGTCGCTGTCAATTCCGTTATCCGTGATTGTACTCTTGAGCTCAACAATCACATATTCCCAATTGATCTCATTCCGATGCAACTCGGAAGCTTCGACGTCATAGTAGGCATGGACTTTCTTCGGGAAAACCATGCCGAAGTTGTGTGCTTCAATAAGATGATTCATTTTTCGCTTGCAAACGGTGATTCATTGCACGTTTATGGTGATACTACTTCGAAGGGTCTCAAACTCATGTCATGCCTCCAAGCTAGCAAGTATCTCCGCAAGGAATACAGGGCTTTCTTGGCTAACGTTGTAGCAGCGGAGAAGGAAAAGAAAGAGAAGAAGGAAGTGAAAGACGTATCTGTGGTTCGAGAATTTCCTAACGTTTTCCCAGAGGATCTTCCCGGACTACCGCCAAGTCGTGATATCGACTTTCGTATTGACCTCATTCCAGGAGCAAATCCTATTGCCAAAGCTCCTTATTGACTCGCGCCGTCCGAAATGCGCGAACTCTCAACCCAACTCCAGGAATTGCTTGAAAGAGGCTTCATTCGCCCGAGCACCTCTCCTTGGGGCGCACCAGTCCTTTTCGTCAAAAAGAAGGATGGGTCGTTCCGAATGTGCATCGACTACCGGGAATTGAATAAGTTGACTATCAAGAACCGCTATCCTCTGCCTCGAATCGACGATTTGTTTGATCAGCTACAAGGCGCTACGTGTGTTTCGAAGATCGATCTACGTTCCGGATACCATCAGCTGCGTATACAAGAGGAGGATATACCCAAAACCGCGTTTTGTACTCGATACGGCCATTACGAGTTCGTTGTCATGCGTTTTGGCCTAACCAACGCACCAGCAGTTTTCATGGATCTGATGAATCGCGTGTGTAAACCATACCTCGACCGTTTCGTCATCGTATTCATCGACGATGTCTTGATCTATTCCAAGTCGAGAGCCGAACACGCACAACATCTACGTTTGGTTCTCGAGTTACTCCAGGGGAACCAACTTTACGCCAAATTCTCCAAGTGCGAATTTTGGTTGGGGGAGGTTCAGTTTCTGGGTCACATTGAAAATAGTCAGGGTATTCACGTCGATCCTGCGAAGATCGAAGCTGTTAAGAGCTGGGTTACGCCTAAGAACCCGTCTGAAGTCCGCTCCTTTCTCGGGCTAGCGGGCTATTATCGACGATTTATCGAAGGATTCTCAAAGATTGTTGTACCACTTACCTCTCTTACGCACAAGGACCAGCCTTTTGTCTGGGGAACCAAACAAGAGTCTGCCTTTCGAACCCTTAAACACATGTTTTGCAATGCTCCTGTCCTCACATTGCCCGACGGAAACAATGATTTCATTGTCTACTGTGATGCTTCCAACCTTGGTCTTGGTTGTGTCCTCATGCAACGGGACAAGGTCATAGCTTACGCATCTCGTCAGCTCAAAATCCACGAGAAGAATTATACAACCCATGATCTCGAGCTAGGCGCGGTTGTTTTTGCATTAAAGATTTGGCGACACTACCTGCATGGTACTAAGTGTACGATCTTCACCGATCATAGGAGCCTACAACACATCTTTAATCAGAGGGAACTAAATATGCGTCAACGCCGATGGGTAGAACTTCTCAACGATTACGACTGTGAGATTCGTTATCACCCAGGCAAAGCGAATGTTATTGCCGATGCCCTTAGCAGACGGAGTTATCTGCTTAGCACTCGTAATGTTCAAGCCCAGCACAACCTCGAAACTCTCATCCGCGACGCTCAGCATGCGTGTTTCAACGAACGCACTTTGAAGAAAGAAAGAATCTACCACGATGGAGCCCAGCTTGTGAGCAAATCGAACGGGATATTCCACTTTTTAGACCGAATTTGGATTCCCAAGCGAACCGATTTATGGCAGATTATCATGGACGAAGCCCACAAATCTCGGTACTCTATTCATCCCGGTGCTGACAAAATGTACCAGGATCTTCGCTATAGGTACTGGTGGCCGGGCATGAAACGGGATATCGCTCTCTACGTCGGAAAATGCCTAACCTGTGCTAGAATCAAGGCTGAACATCAAAGACCCTCTGGCTTGCTCGAAAAACCACCAATTCCTATGTGGAAGTGGGAGAGTATAGCTATGGATTTAGTAACCAAACTTCCAACCACGTCATCAGGTCACGACAACATTTGGGTTGTTGTTGACCGTTTGACTAAATCAGCTCACTTTTTGCCAATACGAGAAGACTACAAGGTAGAACGATTAGCCCGAATCTACACCGACGAGATCATCTGTAGATATGGGACGCCTCGTGATATCATCTCTGACCGTGATGCTCGGTTTACGTCGCGATTGTGGGAAACGTTTCAAACAGCACTCGGTACAACGCTAAATCTAAGTACCGCTTTCCACCCACAAACCGACGGTCAGACTGAAAGAACGATTCGTACTCTTGAAGACATGCTCCGCTCGTGTGTTCTAGACTTCGGTGGTAATTGGGATAAGCACCTACCGTTAGTCGAGTTCTCGTATAACAACAGCTACCAGGCTAGCATTCAGATGGCACCTTTCGAGGCCTTATACGGAAGAAGATGTCGATCGCCTATTGTGTGGCACGAGATCGGTCACTCGCAACTAACCGGTCCGGAGCTGCTACAAGAAACGACAGACAAAATTTTCCAAATTCGAGACAACCTAGCGAAAGCTCGGGATCGACAGAAAGTTTACGCCGATAAAAAGCGCAAGCCCCGTGAATTTGGCATTGGTGACTACGTACTCCTAAAGGTATCACCTTGGAAGGGTGTAGTCCGATTCGGCAAAAAGGGAAAACTTGCGCCTCGATATGTTGGACCTTTTAAGATTCTGGAAAGGATCGGAAAAGTCGCCTACAGACTCGAATTACCGAAGGAACTTAGCAATGTCCACCCGACCTTCCACGTGTCAAACCTCCGAAAGTGCATCGCCGACCATGATTTACATGTCTCTCTAGATGATCTACAAGTGAACGAAACATTACACTTCGTGGAGAATCCTGTCGAAATCATGGATCGCCAAACCAAGCAGCTCAGGCGCTCACGCATTCCTATTGTGAAGGTCCGATGGGAAGGTAAACGAGGCGCGGAGTTTACTTGGGAACTCAAAAGCGACATGAAGGCAAAGTACCCGCAGTTGTTTAATTAGAAAATTTGTAGGCTTGTAGATCAATGAATTTCGCACAACATATCCAAATTTTAGCCGAATATTTAACCGTAAAATCTTGTCTAATTTGACGTTTTTCAGTTAGAAACGTGAAATAGATCAAAAGTGAAGGAATTTTGACAAATCTGTGTGAAATTGACTCTGAATCTGATCAATTCTTGTACGAATCTAGTTGTTTGATCAGTGCAATCGAGAACCTGCTTAGATACCACTTGTAGGTCCCGGTTTCAACTCCGTTGCGATTGTGATTGGTCACGACCGTGCACGGATTCCGCACGTTATACGAGTAAAAATCAGTCCAAACGAAGAACTCTCACACGTGATTCACGACCTTGTTACGGCTCTCAGCTTAATTTCGGGACGAAATTCCCTAAACAAGGGGAGGCTGTAACACCCCGTGTTTTCACGAGTGAAAGTCAAGGTCAAAGTCAACGACCGATTTCGCGCGCCTTGACTCGTAGAAATGTCTTTATTTTAATTATATTATGTGGAGTAAGTGTCGTACATTGCAATAATCGAATCATGTTAACCATATTTCAATCGACTCGTAACTGTGAACTATAGGAAGTAACAATGCGATAAAGTTAATCAACCAAGAATCAAGCTATGTTAATCGAATCGACATCGAACCGCAACTCGAACTGTGTATTTTACTTGTTGTTTATACGTGTGTGTGTGTGCCTTACATGTTACCTGTGCATGTTTATTTTATGTTATGTTGAGACAATCAAGCGAACTCAATCGAAACTCGAAGTCTAACTCGAATACAATCGAACCCGAACCCGAATCCCGATCAAACCATGTCATATACGAAGTAGTTGGGACTAAAAGTAATTTGAATAGGAAACCCTATCGAACCGTTCACAAACTAAACTGAAACGTCGAAGAATCGTCTCACCGAACGCACCATTCCAGCGTCATCCGGACGGATTGTCCATCCGAACGGACAGTCAATCCGCACGGATTGACCATCCGCACGGATTACCAATCCGGACGGATAACCAATCCGGGTTACGTGCTATCCGCACGGATTACCCTTTCCCCTTTTGGCATCCTATAAATACACAGGTCACTCTCCAAACTTTCCACTTTTGGCAAGTGACGTCCGAACCACACGCATTCTTCACCTTTTCTCAGATTTCTCTCAATCCAGGTAAGATCTTGCACTAATTCTTGTACATTCTTGATCACTACACAATTCTACACCTTTCTATCTTTCAAATCTCAACTTTTAACCGTGAAATCATCAAGATTTGAGGTGTTCTCGGGTGACGTCATCATGAAGTTCTCATGAACTTCAAAGTGTGACCTCATTCCACCAAGAATAACTCAGATCTGAACGATTTCCAAAAGATATCACCTAAATCCAAACTTTTCAAAGGATAAAAGAGTTGAAAGAAATAAACTCAAGTTTTCTCCTTCTTTTACCCTTAAAATCGGTACGAATCTGATAGGTTCTAGTCTTCTACTCAATAATAGTGATGCACTAGTCCTAGATCTGGATTCTACCCACAAGACACATGACGTCGGGTTAAACCGGAATGGCCGCTCTAAACCGCCGACAGGCCGAGTTAGGGTGATTCCTAGCCGGTTTGGTCACTCGGGTAAGAACGTGATTCCAATTGGTTGCCACGAAGTCAGAACGTCTCGATAGAATGACAAAGGTGACCAAGGTAGCCAGACGGAACAACCAGGATGAGGAAGTTGTCCGCACGGACAAGTTGTCCGCACGGACAGACGATCCGGACGGGTTGCCATCCGGACGAACTACACTTGGGACCCACTTTCAAAGCAAGGTTTGAGTATCGACGAATGAACAATCTGGATGGACGACCTCTGAATGGATTACTCTTCGGATCATGAGATACTAGGACCTTGAATAAGTTCAAACAAAGTGCATCCGCACGGACAAGTTGTCCGCACGGACGGACTATCCGGACGGATTGTCTGTCCGCACGAAACAACTATCCGGACGGATTACCATTATCCGCACGGATTACCATCAGGACGGATTCCACAAACTTTACCAAGTGACTCAGCCTCAGAGACGCGTCCGCACGGATCACCAATCCGAACGGATTGTTGTCCGCGCGGCCGGCTTGAAAGGTAGAGATACTTAAATGTTTTCTAAATGCTACAATGAAAACTTCAAAGCACAAGCCATCATACACAAACACATCCTTAGGAAGAAACAATCCACTCGAATAGTAATCCACACGGACTACTTGTCCACGCGAATAAACAATCCGCACGAGTAACAAATCCGGACGGATTACCATCCGCACAGATAGTTACTCGCACGGATAGTTTATCCGGGTGGATCACCACTGATCCGCACGATCAGCTATCCTAACCTCTCTCACTTCATATTGTTCTTACACGCCACTTATCGTTACGTTATCGAATCTATTCAGGCTAACTGTGCTCGCTGAAAAGCGCTCCCTTCAATCCATAATCGTTGTGAGTATACTCGAACCCTTTTTGCTTTTAGCACTTTTGGGTGTTACATACGTTACGAATATTCAAACTACAACTATCACACTACTCAAGCTATTTTAACGCTAAACCATTAATGCATGTTATACGTGGCTTATGAATGCTTGTTTGTTATGTTTACACATGGAAAGCTGTCTAACTGCCTTAGCAACGATAGTACTATAGTTTGGACTCAGCACCCGTTCACACGAGGGTTGTTAAGGATCTTTTACTTGCATGGATTACGGTGGTAATCATGTATTGCGAACTGCCTCGGGCAGTCAATCCGCAGTCATTGGTATCGATGGATCTATGTCGATAACTAACGTGCTTCATTTCACTATGTGTACGTGCTGGTTATGCGTAAACGAACTCTATATGCTATTATCAAACTTGTATGCTCACCTTTACATTTTATATATTGACTTTATTTCAACGTATGTGACAGGTGCTTAGGTTGCTTTTATGCTCTTTGTGCTGTGATGAACTTGAAGCTAGGAACTGGAGTCCTAGAAACCAACGAATAAATTTGTCATGTTTAAATCTGAGTTGTCGGAACAGAATGTTTGTCTTGATGCTTTGTCTGTAATAACTATTTAACTGTTTGAGATATGGTATGGGACGTATTATTTAATTAAATGGTAATGATAGTTGTTATGGAAACTTCTGGACAATCTATTTCGCTCAGTGCCGCGCCCCGATGATTTCGCCATCGGTTGGGGTGTGACAGCATTGAGTGTAAAAGAGTTGAAAGAAAGTTAGAAACCATCTTTCAATCCTTGTTCACCATGAATATGTTCATATCTATGCAATATCTTTGTTTATTTGTGTGGATATCGTTCGAATCTAAGTTGTTCTTGGTGGATTGAGGCCAAAACATGAAGTTCATACGAACACCATGATGACATCATCCTAGAACACCTCAAATCTAGTGATTTCACGGTTAAAAGTTAAGATTCAAAAGATAGAAAGGTGTAGGAGTGCGTGTAGATTAAAAAAGTACAAGATTAAGGTTGAGAACTGTAACATCCGCCAAAAACGGGTCTCCGAAACTCGACCGAATCGTAAAACCGAACCTTTTAAAAAAATTAAATAATAAGAATTTTTTTATAATTTTATTTTATTATTTTATATTCAAAATTATATCCATCAATTTATCGTCGGATTTAAAGCCAGAATAAAACGGAGGTTTGTAAATAAAACCCAGGTAGATTGCTTAGAAATTATGACGTAAATAATTAACTACGCTAGAGAATGGTAGTTAAAACAAGTTTTAAATTTGAAGGGTTATATTGTCAAAACTTCAAAGTTTTAAGTTAAAGGGTTGTTTTGAAATTTATGGGAACTATATATTAAAAACGAGCTAACTAACTTGGTTAGTAAAGCTAATTAAGTTAACTAGTTTTGTATAAAATACTTGTTAACTAAGTTAGGTTGGTTGTTAGTTTTATAAATGCAATATGCTAACTAAGTTAGTTATTTAAGTTAGTCCAGTTAGTATCTTATGTAATCTGCAGGGTCTGAAGTTGTAATTACTGGAAACCCACTTAATAAAAAAAAGAGTTTGAAACGGATGGGGGTGGGAATCGAACCCGGCTACATACGAACAAACAACACACGCGCACACAACCACTGGACTACTGTCAATTATGTGTTACATTCAGGATCCATTTTTTATTTATAAGCATATTATAACTTGTTGTATTGTTCTTCTTCCCACAACGAGTTATATGTGACCCGGACAAACCCGAACGCGTCTTTTTGACTCCTCTCGGTCTGTTTTGATTCGTAGGAGGTGGAGATTTGTATATTGATCATTAAATGATTCTTTATACCCCTTGATTAACACGAATTTATTTCAATTTAAAGCTTATTAAACACCATTAAAGGCCTATAGAACTCAACTCGTTTCTTTTCAAATTCGTTGATTATGATACACAAAAAATATTCCCATTGATCCTAAAAGTTGTTACACAACAATAACAACTCTCAAAACCTGCAAATCACCTTTCAACATCGCGAATTTAATCGAGATCGAATCTAGGGCTTGTAACTTGTGCGGACGATAACTCCTTGAATTCTTAACCTTTTCAGGTGATTCTAAAGTCCAACCTGCTTAATTTTTCGTGCTCTACATAAGCCCTCTATCAATTTCAGTGATAAAAGGCTAATTTATCCGAATTTAATTTTAGTTGAAATTAGGGTTCTTCATGCATAGAATTTGGGGCTTTTAGATTTAGACTTGTGTTTTGATGAAATTGAAAGTATACTATTGTTATATATCATACTAGTATATTGTGTGTAATTTTTTGAAATTTTTAGATATCAACTGGAATTTTGATGAGTTATTTATGTTTTAATCACTAGATAAATCAAATAAAAATACAAGTTTATCACAAATAAATTCTATAAATATTTTTACTGATTTTGTTATAGGGTCTATGATTGTTTTCAGACTCTTATATAAATTTTCTAAAAGTTTAGGTGATTATCTTATCAATGGATTTTCTTTTACGTAAATAAAATTTCTTTATAAAATTTATTATTTTAAATTAAAAAAAATGTGATAAGCATGAAATCTGAAGTATGATTTTGTTAGAGAAATTCTATTAATTAATTGAAATTGGTAGCATTTAACGATTATGATAACATACTAAATTGTTATTACTATATAATTAATCATGACCATTTATACAAAATATCGATTTGTATATTATTTTGAAAACTCATATAAGTCCCCAAATAGGAGAACCCAATTTCCTAAAATTTATATATTGCTCGTTTGTTTAGGATTTCAGTTATTCATTTTAGGGTGATTATCATTTTAGATATAATCCGGTTCTTGTCATGCGGTGTTTCACAAGACTAAGCAGGAACGTAACCTTTGAGTAGATTCGACTCTTTTCCCCTTTTTGTCATTTAATCTTTTTGGGATGTATCTCGTGCTTGATTTCAAATTTGTTATTTAAATTGTTAACATGCTATTCGATGTGTTCCTATGTGTCACTTGTTGCTAAATTCTATTGTTTCTCTATACGTGCATCTATGTGTTACTCGCTTTGTGTCACAGGTTTCGCGTGGATCCACCTGGCTGACCGGTTCCCCACGACCATGGGTTGAACTCGGTATCGCCATCATTGTTTCGCAGATTCGCCTTTCGGGGCTTGAATCTCTATGTGTCTATGGTTACTAATGTTGTTATGTTTGTGTTGCTTATGAGATATTTGTGAATTCTTGTTATATTGAGGGACCTAGTTACACATTTGATAATGCATGTTAAAAAGTAAAGTTTTCTAAAATTAATAAAACAAAAACGTTTTTAAATAAAAACCGAATCTATTCACCAACATGTTTGTTGACCCAAAACTCTTTTACACGTGATACAGGTACACAAGGGTGGGCGGATTTTGAGTCGAAGACATGTAGGATTGCCTTAGTAATAAACCGGCTATGATATGTTGCTTTTATTTATTAGATTTTGTAACTTGACGTTAATATTTGAATTATATGTTATGTGTGATAAAATTTAATTTGGTGACTTTAAATAATAAACTTATAATAGTGTTTTGACACCTGTGCCTCTGCGACCATCAAACAAATACCAAACCAATGAAATATTGTATTTCATACTTGGTATTTGTATAAATATGTGTATCTTTTGCACATATCAATTCTTGTTCGATTTCAAGCTTTAAATCGCTTTCTGGAAGGTTATACGCGCACTGATCCGTAAATATAACCAGTTTAATGCAACGAACACTCCGAAATAGTGAAATAGGCTTAACATACAGTAAATAACCTTTACATAACTTAGAAATAAGTTTTGGAGGGTTTGGTCTGGCAAAATCAAGTTTATTCACTTACAGGGACTAATTTTGACAAACTATGAAAGTATGCCGATTTGTACTGTAACTAACATTTCGGAACATGACCATAAGTTAAAAATACCCTAAATATCCTTTACATAGCTTAGAAATAGGCTTTGAGGGGTTCGGTGTGCTAAAATAAACTTTTTGGTCATTCAGGGACTAAAAGCGTCAAAAAGTGCATAAGTTTGCATTTTCGCGCATATCTTACGTTCTGAATACATCCGGACATCCAAAAACTTTATGTAATCATTAAAATATTTTATTTTAGTGATTGGCATGATAAAATTCCATTCGTCGCGTAATTTGGATCGTTTTTCGCATTCGTTCGTGTTTCGTCGTAATTAACCGAACAACGCAACCGTACGACCAAAAGAACCGAAATCCGAGATATTTTTGAGCATGTTTCATGTTCCCTATACTTTAACTTCATTTTAGATCCTTGAAATGGGATTAACGGGGCTTAAACGTGTCAAAAATGCATCAAAAACCATGTTTTGCACATTCAGGGACCAAAATTGACAATCTGCCATAGTTATCTTAGGAAGGGACCAAAATGAAAAATCTAAATTCCAGCTTGTTCCAGTTGTTCCCCTCATTTGCACATGGTTTTAATGAAACTAGGGGCTCCCATGGTTTCACAAAACCATGGGCACGTGTGTACGGATGATATCGAAACTCGTTTTACGATGAACGATCTTAACGGTTGTGCAAAAACTATAAATACCCACCTTCCTCATTTGCATTCTTCACACCTTGATCTGATTGCTCTCTAAGTTGAAGTGCTTTCACTTCATACCTGAGAATAATCGGGTCAAACTTCCATTCTTGGACCTTTTGTAAGTCCTTTTTCGTTCTTTTTCGCGTGAAAGTCAAACTGTGTTTGTCTTTCTGCTTTGACCAGTTTATGGTCAAAATGAAGTTCATTTGAACTTCATAATGTGAGCGTAATCATGATGGTTTTAGTCTCTTGTGACTATACCTACTGCTTACCACGTTATCTAGGCATAGTGGCGAGTCGTAGTTTCGGCCAAAATGCGTATTTTTGCGTAATTTGTAACCAAACTACTTTTAGGTATTAGAACCATTTGTTTTGATACCAAATCTGTTTTCAAACCTCGTTAAGCATGTTTTAACATGTTTAGCTCGTCACTTTAGGTTTAGTGCTTATGTATGGTCGTAAGGTAAGCGGTCTAAACAACCGCTTATACTTTCGAACCCGACCCGTTTGGTCGATCTTTAGGATCCGACCAAACACATTAGGTGACCATAGTTGCATAGGGAATAACCTTCCGAGGTTATACCTTATGGTCACGTCGTTTAAGTAGTTGTATGATAGGTAGTTTATATGCCTTAGGTAAATGACCAAAATGCCCTTTTTACGCCAAAATTCATTTTAAGCATATGTAACATAATTTTTTATATCTAAAACAGATTTGGCAACAATATTAGACATGTTAAGGCGTATTTTACTTATCATAGGACTAGTTAGGCGGTCCGAACGCGTTTTACGCGAACGACGCGTTAAAGTGGCGTAAGCTACCTTAACGAGTCGTAAGCACTTAGGTTGGGTTTCGTTTTAGAATGTAGGCTTTGTTAAACCATATTACATGAGTCCCTACACTCATTTGGTTTACGAAACCTCATTTTATTCGATCCTCCGATTTAGGTCCGTTTATTTACATAGTTATCTATATTAGGTGCCGTTTGATTCCGTGATCCCTCTAGCTTTGCTTGGTTGTTGTTCAAGACTTCTAAGCACCCTCAAGTGAGTACATAGACCCCTCTTTTACTGTTTTCCAAACGTTTTGGGGTGAAACACATGTGCCTACTTGTTATTTTCATGCTTTCCATGTTTTCATATCATATACTTGCTGTTTTGGTCAAAAATTACCGAAGCAATTAAGTGATCAAATTAGTTAAGTGAGGTAGTGTGCTAAAATTATGCGTGAAGAATGTGTTAACAAAATTAGATATGAAAACAGTTTCAGGATACAGCTCAGGATATAGAGCTGTATCTATGATCAAACAATGAGCAAAAAAGTAAAGGTTGACACGAGATATACGAGGAAAGCCCTTGATCAATCTAGATCTCCGGCATAAAACCTCGGGAGCTGACAATCGTCGGCTGCCTTGTTCTTCTTATTGCTTGAATAACAGGATACAGTGCAGGATATGATGCGGATCGACTATGTGTTACAATGTAATTCGAATACAAGTGTTGTGTGTTTAGTGATTGCTAGAAGCTAGAGAGTAAAGTGTGCGAGTGAAAGTGAAAGTGAGTGGAAAAAGTTGTGTCTACCTATGATCCGATCAATCCCTTTTATAGTAAAAGAAACCAACAAACTATCCTATTGTTCCGGGATACTTTGGAATATTCCATTCTGAACGTTGGGGGCTGCTTCTACTCGTTTTCCACGTGCTTATTGACTACAAAACCGGGTCTTCAGCTCATATAACCATTACAATGTCAACAACATTGACCAACATCCGATATTCTCGTGGAATATGCCTTTTTGACCGTTACAAGACCCATCCTTCCACCATCAACGTCCATTTTTCAACCACCTTGAGCGAATCTTCAGGTAGATCAAGTCTTTTAACGTTGGTACCTTGCAACCAACGTTTTACAAGCCAATCGTTAGTAATAGTCAGGATACTGCCTCAGGATATTATCAATATCCTGACCCGGTATCCTGATACGATATCCTGATCGGTATCCTGATCCGGTATCCTGATCATATACAACTAATAAAAAATCAAGATACAAAGTCAGGATATGGGCTCAGAATTTCACCCATAACAATTGTCCCCAAAAATATAACTGTTGGATATTCTGATTCCAACGGATATATTTTTTAGTCATTCCAACAGGTCTGGTAAGGATATATGTTTTAAATATTCCTGCATAGGTTTGGTTACTTCAGAATACTATCATGTAATGAAATTAGAATTACTCCCTTTTACGCAGATTCCATCAAGGACCCTGCTACTTTTGATCCAGAGGAGCTTGACAGCTTTTCTAAGCCTGCCTTGGTGAAAAAGGAGCCATATGTTGCCATCAGCTCTAAGCCCTCTGCTGCTGCTGCCGAAGGTTTCTCTTATGGTGACCTTGGCTTCATGGAATCCATCGAGCCCATAATCTCCTTCCCTAATAAGGTAAGTATCCAGATCATGTATCCCGTACACATATACTGAACCTGTATCCTGGTTAGTTTGTCTTTAGTGATACTTATATTTTGTAGGGTCTAAATTATCTGGTCGTCCTGCACTTAGAACAATTTTAATTTCCTGCAAGTAGAATAGTTTGACAGTTGAAGGTGGAGGGATCCTGTGTTTTCAGGACGAAGCCTTCAACTGTTTATGTAAATATGCTTTAAAAACTTAATTGTGTTCTCGGTGAATGGGTCTCTTTTTGAGATGAAACCAAGAATACAATTTTTTGGACCAATAACAATAAACTAACCTTCTCGACCTTATCTCCGTGTTATATGTTATTTTGAAAAATTTGTTCTGAATATCCTGGTCAGGATACTGGTATGATACTTAATTGCTTTGTCCCCTTTGTTCAAAATGTTTAACAAAAACTTAGTTAAATACAAATTTTCATAAAAACTTAACTTACTCAGATAAGGCCTTCAAACTTAAGAAAAGTAAGAATCCATACTAGAAACACCTAGGCAATAATCCTCATTCTTAAACCTTTGAATCATTTGCAATGTCCCCAGTGGGATATAATGTTGGCATAGGTTTCCTTCTCGCTCCAGCATAAATGTCCCCAGTAGGATATAGTATCAGCATACGTCACGTTCCATCACGGATGTCCCCTGTCTGTGCAGGACCAGTATGTTGTACCGGGATATGATCCTTTAGCAATTCTTCAACCAGTTGTTTAAAGTTAGCAATCTTTTTTCAAAAATTTATGTAGACTCGTAAATGATTATGTTTTTTGAAAATATACTTTGGGATTATCCAAAAACTTTGTATTTTATTGGGACTAAACCCATTTTCCAGGCATTTAAGCCGGAGTATAAGAACCTCAAGACTTGAAAAGGTGAAAACCTTTAAGTCTTTGAGTTTTACTGGGGATTTTACCCACGTTTCGTGCGCTACAGGCGAGGGTGTGGAAACCCCAAAACTTAGAAAGGTGAAAACCTTTAAACCTTAGAAGAGTGTGAAAACACCCTTTTTTCGTGCGCTACAGGCGGGAATGTATAAACTCCAAGACTTAGAAAGGCGAAAACCTTTAAACCTTAGAGAGTATGAAAATACCCTTTCACGAGAGAGGGTGATCAATCCTCATATACCTTAAGGATCCAGGGTATAGCCAACAGTAACGAAATTGTCAGCCACTTTTACATGAACTGGTCCCGCCACCTTGAACTATCCCTGGATAACTTGCGCTCCAGGCGGGGTGTTTAAACCCAATTCGTGAGAAAGGTGAATACCTTTAAACCTGTGAAGGGATCAGGATCCCTTAAACGTGAGAGAGGGGGCCAATCCTCTAATCTTTCGAAGTATCCTGAGTGCATATCCTGGAGCTATATCCCGAGGCATATACTGCAAAACAACCTTAAACTAAAGTGGGTGTTAGCCTGGCTAGCACCTCTCTGATGCTTAAGTCAGTATTGGGTTCAAATAAAATAGAATTATATTTAAAAGAGATAGAATTCATACCATCCCGAGTTAGAAATTAAATTCTAAACTCACTTGAAATAGGCTTTGAGATGTATAGCATTCCAGGATCTTGGTAGTATATCCCCCTCCATATTCTTAAGCCGGTATGCTCCTTTTCCGGATTCCGATTCAATCTCATAAGGTCCTTCCCACTTAGGAGCTAACTTTCCATTAGCAGGATTAATAGTATTCTGAAAAGCCTTCCTTAGTACCCAATTTCTAACTTGAAACATTCTAGTCCTTAGATTCTTGATATATGCTCTGGGTATCCTCTGTTGATATGTTGCCATCCTTAGCTTCGCTGCATCTCTTGTTTCACCCACAGTGTCTAACTCTTGGCACAGAGCTTCAGGATTCTGCTCAGGATCCCGGAGGTTAGATCTTGCTGTAGGTATTATCATCTCTGTTGGGATTACTGCCTCTGCTCCAAATACTAAGGAGAAAGGGGTTTGGCCAGTTGCACTCTTTATTTTTGTTCTATCAGCCCACAAAACAAAAGGTAGTTCTTCTGCCCATCTTCCATTTTTAGCTCCTAGTCTCTTTTTCAGGTTGTTGACTATTATCTTGTTTGAGGATTCTGCTTGCCCATCTGCTTGAGGATGCACCGGAGTAGATGTGATCATTTTGATTCCCCAACTCTTGCAAAAGTCAGTAGTCCTCTTACTTATGAACTGAGAACCATTGTCATAGATTATCTCAGCTGGTACTCCAAACCTGGTCAGGATATTTCTCTTTATGAAGGATACTACTTCTTGGTCTCTAACTTGAACAAATGCTTCAGCTTCAACCCATTTAGAAAAATAGTCAGTCATTGCTAGCATAAAAACTCTTCCTCCCGGAGCTTTCGACAACTTTCCTACTATGTCCATTCCCCATTTCATGAATGGCTAAGGGGAAGCTATAATGGTTCAGCCGGTTGGTGCAATATGTTGCTATGCCTCTGACATGCATCACATCTTCGAGCATATTCTGCAGCATCTTTCTTCATTGTCGGCCAATAGTATCCTGTTCTCAATACTTTCAAGAATAAAGATCTGCCCCCAGTATGATTACCACAATCCCCTTCATGTATATCCTGAAGTACTTCTTTGGCTTCAGGATCCTCCAAGCACCTCAAATACGGTCCTGCAAGAGATTTCTTATATAAAATATTATTTATAATAGTGAATCGTGATACCTTCATCCTAAATGCCTTAGGATTTTGATCTCTGGGGATGTGTCCTTCCTTGAGATATCTTATGATTGGAGCCGTCCAGGATATAGGATCCGGTTCAGGATATTCTGCTCCAGGATCCCGAATACCCACTACTTCTTTATCCTGAGGATCCATTGCAGGATATAAGATATGTAATATTGGTATTTGGGTCCCTTCTGGTATCCTGGTCGATGATTCCAGATTTGCTAAGGCATCTGCTTCAGCATTATCCTCCCTTGGTACCTGTTCAAGTGTAAAAACATCGAAATATCCTGCTAGTTTTTTGAGAATATCGAGGTATTCGATTAACTTCTCACCTTTAACTTCATGGTCCTTTACAAGGACGGCACTTACAGCATTCCCTGATACCGCGAGGTATAGGGATAGTGGTTCACCATTCTCAGGCTTCATCAGTAGAGGTGCACTTGAAAGATATTTCTTCAAATCCTGCAAGGCTACTTCATGCTTCTCACCCCATTCGAATTTCTTGTTCTTCTTCAGGATATCATAAAACTCCTTGCATTTCTCTGAGGATCTTGAAATAAATCTGTTCAATGCTGCCACTCGCCCTGTTAAGCGTTGAACATCCTTCATATTCGAAGGTGATTTGATATCCAAGATGGCTTTAATCTGCTCTGGGCTCGCCTCTATCCCTCTTTTGGTCACCATATATCCTAGAAACTTTCCTGCCCCCACTCCGAAATGACATTTAGCAGGATTTAGCTTCATGTTATACTGATCCAGGATATCAAATGCTCCTTTAATATCCTGGAGGTGATCCTCAGCTTTTCTTGATTTTACCACCATATCATCAATGTATACCTCCATAGTGTCCCCCAGTTTGTCTTTGAACATCATGTTTACCAATCTTTGGCATGTTGCACCTGCATTTTTCAAACCAAAAGGCATAGCTGTATAACAATAAATACCTGTTGGTGTCATGAAGGCAGTATTCTCCTGGTCAGAAGGTTCCATTTGGATCTGCTGAAATCCTGTCATGTCTTCGTGTTTTCATGCAAACGTGGATATCCTGCATTTCAAAAAGTTAGTAAGTTGTTCCTCAATATTCTGAGGGATATTGGTACCACCAAGATATCTGGATTATCCTGGTCCAGGATAATTTTCTTAACATCCTGCTCTGAACACTCCGCGATATCCTGGGCTCGTATCTTTAATTGCTATGTTGCATTGGGCTTGGTTGAGGATTTCATCGAGGATGAGTAACACTCCTTCCCCTCCTGCTGATCACTATCAACTTTGACAACCCCCCAAGGGGTAGGGATCTTGATGCACTGATGATAAGTCAATGGCACAGCCTTCATGTCATGGATCCATGGCCTACCCAATATAATATTGTAGCAGGATAAGGAGTCCATGACACAGAAGCGTTGCATTGAGTTGACCCCTTCAACATACACATGCAACTTTATTTCTCCCACGGTCCTCCTGGCTTCTCTACTGAACCCAACAAGCACAGTGGATTTCGATGTAATATCCATCGGGGATACATTTATCCTCCTCAGTGTTTCTAGCTGAATTATGTTGGCGGAGCTGCCATTATTCACCAGTATCCTGCGCACAAAATCATTAGCAACATATAAAGTTATTACCAAAGCATCATGGTGAGGATCCTGGACAGTATCCCTGTCATCACTGCCGAACGTGATCACTTTATCAGTTGTGAGGGTTGACATCCTGGTTGGCTTAGCTCCCCTTTCTGCCTTAGCCTCTTTTGCATGTATTTTTTGCTGCAGAATAAGAGGTCCCACAGATATCGGATCCTCCTGAAATAAAGTTAATTATCTTGGTATCTGCAGGAGGTGATGCTGCTCGTTCAGGATCCTTCCCAGTATCCTGACCCTTATTCTTCTTTCTTCCCAGGATATCCTTCAGATATCCTTTGCTCAGCAGATAGCTTACTTCTTTCTTCAGGGCAATGGAATCATCTGTCATATGCCCAAAGTCTTCATGGAAGGCACATCATTTAGATTTATCCTTCCAACCTGTATTCCTTGGATTCTTTTTCGGCCACCTAGCTTTGTCCCCTAGTCCCTGCATAGCATACATTAACTCAGGAACATTTACAGAAAAACAATACTCTGGGATTTCAGGATATTCTTCAGGATCCTCGTCTTCAACAGCATTCACTTTCTTATTATCGTTCTTAGCATATGGCTTTGAACAATACTGTTTGTAGGAAGATTCCGACTTCCTATTCGTCAATTCATATGTTGAAGATGTGTTCATCCTCTCATGCATTTTCTTATCATCTTCAAGCCTTATGTATCTCAAAGCCCTATTCCGAGCTTCATCTGAATTCCTGCAAGGATTCGTTACAAGATCCTGATAAAATTGACAATCCTTCCGTAACCCCATTTTGAACGCTTGTACTGCCGTAGCAATATCAAGGTTCGGGATATCCAGGGATTCTCTACTAAATGTGTTAGCATAATCCCTTAGGGATTTTTGTGATCCTTGTGTTATCCTGTAAATATCACTTGTTAGTATCTCAAAGCTCCTGCTACAAGAAAATTGACTGATAAACAAATTAACTAAATGAGAAAATGATGTAATTGAATAAGGTGGAACATTTAAAAGCCATTTTAAGGCCGATCCTGTTAAAGTTGAACCGAAGCCTTTGTATAAGCATGCTTCCTTAAGTTCTGGTAGGATTGGATTTATTTCCATACTATCCCTATTCTGGGCAATATGCCCCTCAGGATCTGTCATCCCATCATACAACTTCATGCTGGGAGTCTGGAATCTTTTTGGAATTTCAGCATCACAAATTGGATGAGCAAATCAGGATACCCTGTGACTATCCTGAGATACTTCCGGTATAGGCTGCACTACTCCAGGAATGCTTGATATCATATCCTTCAACTTTTGAAGTTCCCTGGTCAATGCTGGTGTTACACCTATATCCTGCAAAGAATCATAAATATTAGTAGCAGGGGTACTGATATTGGCAAACACGTTACCAGCCTGTTGACTTTTGCCATATCCTGGGCCATATCCCAGACCATATCCTGGATCATATCCCGGATCCCTCACGGTCGATATCCTGGCAGACGATGGTATCTCCAGCATGTCGCTCCGGGACTGACTTGGTATCATGTTGCCTTGATTATCCTCGGTAAATGTTGCTGAACTAAAGTTTAGCATCCTGGGCTGTAGAGTCTCCCTATGCTGGGCAATATGCTCCTCAGGATCCGTCGTCCCATCACACAGCTTCATGTTAGGGGTTTGAAATCTCTTCGGGATCTCAGCATCACAGATAGGATGTGCGAAACGACATATCCTGTGGTTGTCTTGGGACACTTCCGGAATTGGCTGGACCACTCCATGTACACTGGATATCATGTCCTTTAATTTCTGAAGCTCCCTAGTAAATGTTGACGTCATACCTGCATCCTACAAAGATCCACCATTATTAGTAGCATGAATATTATTATTTGACATGTTACCAGTCTGAGGATTCTGGCCATATCCTGAAGCATATCCTGAGCTCCTCAAAGTTGACATCCTGATCGAGGAGGATATTTCAGGAGTATGATTCTGGGAATGGTTAGGCATAATATTCCCCCTATTATCTTCAGTATACATAGCCGAACTGAAGTTCAAAGTTCTGGGTTGTAAGGGAGTGACGATATCCTCAGCAGATCTGCTCGAGCCAGACTTCAGGAGTTGCATTTCCTTCAACAGCATTTGGTTTGTTTCCTGTTGCTGCCTCATTTGTTCCTACACACTTCCAAACATGGTTAGAATTTCATCATTAGAAGCTAAAATGGGAGCAGATTCCTGAACACTCCGAGTAGGGATAACATCTTGAGTAAATGAAGAAGCTGGAATCCTTGGAGGAGGTGGTAGAAGCACCGAGCCAATAGTTGCGGAAGTTGTAGCCGACACAGTGGAAGAGCTCATGTTTGATCTAGAGGCCATTGTAAATGATGTGGCAAAAAGTTTTGA
>JARYGA010053646.1:0-31521 GCA_030545235.1 Helianthus tuberosus
TAACTATAGGGAATTAGGTCGAGTCTTAGGATTGACCTAGTCTATAGTCTAAGTACCAATAGACCGTTTGTGCAAACCAGTAGGGGTTTCGTACGAACCCACTCTTGTTACTCTCGTTTGAACTCGCGAAAACTACATCTTTGTGCGGACACACATACTACAGCTTCGCGCAAAGACAGCTTTTCCTGAAGCTGAAAACTACTACTACCTTTCCTATGGCTAACACAATACACACGTTTTTGAAAACACTCGCATACCACAACTGAGTGATCTTTTCTAGACTAGGTGTGAAAACCAGAAACTCTCAATAAGATTCATCACTCACTCTATGCGTATTTTTACTCTTAGCACGAGGATCTTCGTTGAGTTAGGAGTGACATCCATATCTTGACGAAATTTCTCCATCTCTATCTCGTGGTTTTACCACACTTTCAGGAGCAAGGATATTAAGCTAGGGTGAAACCCGTATCTTAATTTCTAGTTCCACTCTACTTTGATTTTACAAAACTCTCACCAAAGTCTCGATGGATTCCAACGACCCAAGTCACGTAGTAATAAAGGATGAGTGTCGTTTGCCATGTTCGGCGAGGGCACAGTCTACTAGGCCAAGGTGTGTACTCGAACTCGTTGAGGATAGTCGAATCACTATGTGTTTATGTGCCTACGTGTTCCTGAGCTTTACATAAAAGAGAATGTCAAAACGCTAAACTTTTCAAAACCCGATACAATCGATTCTCATCTAAATCCTATGAAGATGTCTGCTGCAGACGATGTCATCACTTGGATCGCACACTCAACGTGCAGCTCACCGAAACCATGCTGATAAGCATATCGCTTCACTGGTCACCAAGGAAATGGCTAATGTCACACCTCAGATCGTCAGTGAGATCAATGAGGTGAAGAGCAACTCCTCTGTTGAATCAAAGAGCGACTCTCCGAAAACGCCTTTTAGCTTCAAACAATTTAAGGCATGTGGTCCTGCTAGCTTCACTGGAGAAGATGGACCCAGTGCTATGTTCGAGTGGTTTGACGCCATCGAGGTCACTTTCAGACAAAGCGGATGTCCAGAGAATCTGCGTACTGTTAATGCTACCGGAGTGTTCCAATCCAGGGCACTGGATTGGTAGACTGCTGAGTGCAACAGGCGCAGTAATGATGCAGCTTACAACCTTTCTTGGGAGGAATTCAGAGAGATCATGATAAAGGAATTATGCCCCCCTCATGAAGTGCAAAAGCTGGAAAATGAATTCTGGCATATCAAACCGGATGGAGGTGACAACGCTGGTCTCACCGCTCGCTTCAAGCAGCTCAGTATCATCTGTCCTAACCAGGTGGCAACACCTGATATGACAATTAAGAAGTACATTCGAGATTTACCCAACTGTGTAGCTGACTTTGTTCAAGTAGCTAAACCTGCTACCATCGAGGAGACTTACCAACTCGCAGCTGAGATCAACGACAAGCGAGTCTTAGCTGGGTATTTCAAAACCTCAACCAAGAATCTGAACCAGGTCACTGCTACTCCTGCTCCCGCTACCGACACTACAGCATCACAAGGTTCAAATTCCTCACGTCAGAATCGCAAGCACGAGGGTAACAACAACAAGAACTATGCTACTACCACCGCTCTTCTCAACGCTGTCCCCGTACAACCCAACCAGAACCGTCAAGTTGCAGCTCCTAACACCAACGCACTACCTACTAAGTGTGCGTATACTGGTTTTCATCCTCTCTGCCCTACTTGCACCTACCACCACTCAGCTGGGGTGAATTGTCGTTTCTGTGGAAATTGCAACATTTATTGGCATTTTACTGCTCACTTCCGTTCAGGCCCGCGTCAACAAGCTGCTCCAGCTCCAGCACCGCCAACTCAACCTCTTGCTATTCAGGGTAACCAAACAGCTCCTGCTCCCACTGTTCATGCATGAGCCTGTTACTCATGTGGTGACCCGAATCATTTTGCTAATGTCTGCCCGAATCATGTGGTGAAACAAGAACCGCAACAACCACCGCAGCAGCCACCACAGCAACAGCAGCAGTCGCCGCCGCAGCAGCAGCCCGTGGAAGAACTTTCAACATCAATGTCCGCCAGGCTCAGGCCGACAACAACGTTGTCAATGGTACGTTTCTTGTTAACGGTATTTATGCTTCGTGTTTATTTGATACTGGAGCCGATAACTGTTTTGTGTCGTTTGAATTCGAAAAGCTCCTGAACTGTAAACACGCTAACCTTCCAACGAAATTCGACGTAGAAATTGCCACCGGAAGAACCGTCACCGTCAACTATGTTCTTCGTGATTGTACTCTTGAACTCAACAATTATGTTTTCCCGATCGATCTCATTCCGATGCAACTTGGTAGTTTCGATATCATAGTAGGCATGGATTTTCTTCTTGAAAATCGTGCTGAAGTTGTTTGTTTTGAGAAAATGATCCGTTTCTCTCTTTCAAACGGTGATCACCTCTGTGTCTATGGCGAAGTATCTTCGAAGGAACTGAAACTTATGTCGTGCATTCAAGCAAGTATCTCCAAAAGGAATACATGGCTTTCTTGGCTCACATTATATTAGCGGAGAAGGAAAAGAAACTGATGGAAAAGGTACTTATGGTTCGTGGTTTTCCTAATGTCTTTCCTGACGATTTACCCGGTCTACCCCCGACTCGTGATATTGACTTTCGTATCGACCTCATTCCTGGAGCTAAACCTATCGCTAAAGCCCCTTATCACCTCGCACCATCCGAAATGCGTGAACTTTCTAGTCAACTCCAGGAATTACTTGATAAAGGCTTTATACGCCCTAGCACATCGCCATGGGGCGCACCTGTCCTTTTTGTGAAAAAGAAGGATGGATCTTTCTGAATGTTCATCGATTATATGGAACTCAATAAGCTCACTATCAAGAATTGATATCCTTTACCCCGAATCAACGATTTTTTTGATCAACTACAAGGTGCTACGTGTTTTTCTACAATCGATCAACGCTCTAGTTATCTTCAACTCCGAATTCAGGAGGTAGATATCCCTAAAACCGCTTTTCAAACACGCTATGGCCATTACGAATTTGTTGTTATGCCCTTTGGTCTTACAAACGCACCCGCTGTTTTCATGGATATAATGAATCGCGTGTGTAAACCCTTTCTTGATCGCTTCGTCATCGTGTTTATCGATGATATCCTTATCTATTCGAAATAGAAAGCCGAACATGCGTAAGATCTTCGTTTGGTGCTCGAGCTTCTCCAAGGGAATCGCCTCTACGCCAAGTTCTCCAAGTGTGAATTTTGGCTCGAGGTGGTCAATTTCTCGGTCACATTTTCAACAGTCAAGGTATTCACGTCGATCCCGTGAAGATTGAAGTAGTTAAGAGTTGGATTACACCGAAAACCCCGTCTGAAGTTCACTCTTTTCTCGGATTGGCAGGATATTACCGTCGATTTATCACTGATTTCTCTAAAATCGTCATTCTTCTCACCTCTTTAACACATAATGACAAGCCTTTCATTTGGGGAACCGAACAAGAGGATTCCTTTCAAACTCTTAAGCTTATGCTTTGCAACGCTCCCATACTCGCGCTACCCGATGGAAACGACGACTTCGTTGTTTATTGCGATGCCTCTAACCTAGGTCTTGGTTGTGTTCTTATGCAACGAGACAAGGTTTTCGCGTACACGTCTCGTCAGCTCAAAGTCCAAGAGAAGAACTACACGATGCATGATCTCGAACTCAGTGCAGTTGTTTTTGCTTTGATGGTTTGGCGACACTACCTTTATGGTACCAAGTGTACGGTCTTCACTGACCATAAGAGCCTACAACACATCTTGAACCAAAAGGAACTGAACACGCGCTGACGCAGATGGGTTGAACTTCTCAACGACTACGACTGTGAGATACGCTACCACCCAAGCAAGGAAAACGTTGTTGCCGACGCTCTTAGCCGACGAAGCTATTTACATAGTGTTCGTAATGTTCAAGCCCAACACGACCTCGAAGCTCTCATTCGCAATGCTCAACACACTTGTTTTACCGAACGCACCTTGAAGGAAGAAAGAATACTTGGAACTGAAAAAACCAACTAGTGAATAAACCGAATGGTATTTTTCACTATCTCGATCAAATTTGGATTCCAAATCGTCATAATGTCCGTGAGATATTGATGACTAAAGCCTACAAATCTCGATATCCCATTCATCCCGATGCCGACAAAATGTACCAGGACCACTGTGTCAGGTATTGGTGGCCAGGAATGAATAAGGATATCGCTCTCTATGTCATAAAGTGCCTAACTTGCTCAAAAGTTAAGGCCGAACATCAACGACCCTCTGGCTTACTCGAACAACCCAAGATCCAGATGTGGAAATGGGAGAGTATAGCTATGGACTTCATTACGAAACTCCCTCGCACACCTTCAGGTCACGATAGCATTTGGGTTATCGTTGATCGTCTTACGAAATGCGCTCACTTTTTGCCGATACGAGAAGATTACAAGGTTGAACGATTAGCATGAATCTATACCGAAGAAGTCATCTGTCGACATGGGAAACCTCGTGACATCATCTCTGACCGCGATGGTCGATTGACTTCACGAATCTAGGAGACATTCCAATCCGCCCTCAGTACTACTCTTAATCTCAGTACCGCTTTTCATCCCCAGACCGACGGTCAGACTGAGTGCACGATCCGAACCCTTGAAGACATGCTTCGCTCGTGCGTTATAGATTTTGGTGGTAATTGGGATTTGCATTTACCTTTAGTCGAATTCTCGTACAACAACAGTTATCACGCTAGTATTCAAATGGCACCCTTTGAAGCATTATATGGAAGAAAATGTCGATCGCCTATTGTATAGCACGAGATTGGAGACGCGCAAATTACCGGTCCTGAGTTATTACAAGAAATGACTGACAAGATCCTCCAGATATGAGATAATCTCTTAAAAGCTCAGAGTCATCAAAAGAGTTATGCCGATAAACGCCGCAAGCCCCTTGAGTTTGAAGTTGGTGATCACGTACTCCAAAAGGTTTCACCTTGGAAGGGGGTGATCCGATTTGGCAAGAAAGGAAAGCTAGCGCCACGATACGTGGGTCCCTTCAAAATTCTGGAAAGAATTGGTAAAGTGGCCTACCGACTCGAATTACCGGAGGAACTCAACAACGTACATCCGACTTTCCATGTCTCGAACCTTAAGAAGTGCCTAGCCGAAGAAAACCTCCATGTCCCTCTTGAGGATTTGCAACTTAACAAAACTCTACACTTTGTGGAAAATCCGGTAGAAATCATGGACCGAGAGACCAAGAGACTCCGACGCTCTCGCATTCCTATAGTGAAGGTTCACTGGGAAGGCAAACGGGGCGCCGACTTCACTTGGGAACTCGAAAGTTATATGAAAGCTAAATATCCACATCTCTTCGTTACGCCTGCGCCTTAATTTCGGTACGAAATTCCCTAAAGTATGGGAGGCTGTAACAACCCGACTTTCCGGGTCATTATTTATATCTGTCATTTCTTGCTTAATTGACTTGTACTCCCAAGATTTCGATTATCGCCATGGGTTAACTATTTTAAAAACTATTTTCAACACGCATTATTAAACGCATATTACAACGCTTATTTCAAAACCCAGTTATCACATTTAAACGTTGTTTACAACGCATACTATTTAAAGACATTTTATCACATGTCACATCGCTTGTTTAGACTAAACGCTAACGCAACACAACCTCAACGAAAACTCGAAACGCATATTTACTTTTATGCATTTACGTGACTGTGTGTTATTTGTGTGATTATTCGTTTAAATTTTATGTGGATATAAATGCAATGCTTACACACGAAATGCTTACTCGCAACTCGCTTAAACGCCAATGCAACGCTTAACACACGAAACGAAAGTTGGAAAACTAACTCACACAACACCGATGTCCGAATGGATATCCGATCGAATGGACATCCGTCCGGATGACCATCCGATCGAATGGCCAATCGACCGGACTTCCATTCAACACCTCGCACTACTCCACCACCTTTACTCTCCTCTCACCACTATTAATAGTACCCGTACACTACTGTTCGCTGATGTGACATCTCCATCCGACCACCTGAACTCTAGACGCTCTCAGGCACTCTTTCTCTCGATTCAAGGCCATTTCGTAAGTATTTCTCCTCCAATGTTGTACAATCATCATCACCAATCACTTCTCCATCAAAATCATACATTTTCTTCTCGAAATCACCCGATTTGGACTCCTTGAAGGTGGTTCTCACTCGGTTTCTTATGCAAGCTGTTGTGTGACATCATCTCATCAAGATTAGTTCAGATCTAAAGGATTTCCACACTTTTCAACTAAATCTCAACAAGATTTCAACATTTTTCAACTGTTTTCAAACTTTTCTTCAACTTTCTATACGAAACTGATGGAATCCATACTTATTCAGACTCTCTACTCATCTCCTAGTGAGAGCCGGCATGAAGACGGATTTCCACTAGAGAGATGACCAATTACGAGTTGAACATGAAACTTCATCAAAGGAACAGTGAGTCCAATCGAATGGGGTGATTCACATCCGATCGAATAAACTGGACCCTGGTGTGTTTTCGTTGTTTGACACATCATCACGCCGTCTCAGTTAAACTTCAAACTTTTCAAACTTGGAAAATTTTACAAGTTTTCAAATACCAGCTCACCCACTCATAAGGCCATCCGATCGGATGGCCATCCAATCGAATGACAATTCGACCAGGTGACATGTCCCTTATTGCTTCCAATACTTAGCAGTTTTCCAAAAACACTCACACTCACTCGAATAGCCATTCGATCGAATGGCCATCCGTCCGGATGACCATCTGACCGGATGACTTGGCATCTATACTTTACATAGTTTAAATGCTACAACGAAAAACTTCAAATTTTCAAAAACGATTTACAAACACCCACCTCTCATTCGAATGGACATCCGTTCGAATGGTCATCCGTCGGGATGACCATCCGACCGGATGACCATCCGACCGGATGACCATCCGCTCAGATGGATTATACTCATTCGACCGGATCATCATTCGACACTCAGCACATTCGACACTCTGTTTACATGTTGTTCAAGTCTTACACTACTGATCTATACTCAGGCTAACTCCAACGCGCTCCCTTAATCCAATACGGTGCGTGTTTAACAACCGCGAACTCACTGTGAGTATACTCGAACCCATTTTCTTTTAATGCACTTTTGGGTGTTACATACATTCTCTATCAAACACAACAACACACAATGCAAACGCTTTACAACGCTAACCGCTCCCACATGTTATAAGTGATCTATTAATGCTTGTTACTATGCTCATACAGTGTTACACTATACCGCCTCTAGCAACGATAGTACTATAGTTTGGACTCAGCACCTGTCGTGGACAGGGGTTGCTAGGGATCGCATCTCTTTACTTCACGTGTTCACTAAACATGTGTCGCGCATACTCTAAAACGCAGTCTTGTGGTTAAGTGGGAACATAGTTTGGATAGTTACGTGCTTCGCGCGTTACGTGATACATGCTGGTTATGCGTAAACGCTTTCTCTACTATATGCTATGCAAACTTGTGTACTCACCTTTACATTTTATGTATTGACTTTATTTTAACATATGTGACAGGTTGATAGGATGCTATGCTGGCTGAAACGAGTAGGAAGTCTAGAAACTCCACTAAATAAAATCTGAGTGATCGAAACAGTGTTTTGTTTATGAGACTGATATTTGTAATGACTGTTTTGCTTTATATGTTTGATGGTATGGGACATTAAATGTTAAATATATTGACATTAACAGTGGTTATGGATTCTCGTGAACAATCTGTTTTGCTCAGTGCCATGCCCCGATGTTTCCGCCATCAGTTGGGGTGTGACACTCCTAATTTCTGCAAATTAATTCCACGATGAACCCTAATTCAGACAACAATGGAAGACAATTCATGATCCAAAAACACTTATCCCAATCTGAAGTCGATGCCTTCTACGGTAATTTTTAGGGTTTTGAGTTTTGTTTATTGAAATTATGAATAATACTAATCGATTATTGCATAATGCAGTGGGGTTCCCAAATCTGTTCACCATTAAGCTTCGTCACAGTGGCAGATTCACCCAATTTCCCGATAGGGCTTATGTTGAAGGAGACTGCAATTTTATTGACTTGTTAGATGAAGATAAGTTCTCTGTGCATGAACTGGATTGTATTGTGGGTAAGTTTGGCCTTCCAAGAGATATTGAAAGGTATTATCACTTTCTTGTTCCTGGTGAGAATCTTGATTTTGGACTAAGGGCTTTAGGAAGTGATGCAGATGTTTTAGATTTTATCAAAGTTATTCCTTAGTCTAGGGTGATGAATGTGTATTGTGAGAATGCTATAACAACTGTGCATACTTATTTCTGCTCCCCAACCAAGTTTAGGGTGCAAGAAATAACTGATGAGGAGATCAAGGCAATAGAAAACATCAATGCTAGTAAGAATAGGTTATTGTTAGAATGGAATGGTAGTGTTGAAAATGAAGTAGGACAGAGTAGTGTTCAAATAGAAACAGGGCAGAGTAGTGTTGAACATGAAGTAGGACAAAGTAGTGTGCATTATGAAATTGATGTTAAAATGGATGATCTTGAGTTTGAGCCATTCTTTGGAAAGACTGTAATTTTAAACTGTGGGCAAAATTGTAATTTTTCAGGACAAATAAGCATGAAATTACACTGAGTCAACAATTAAAACAAAACACGACCATAGTTTTGTCAAAAAGAAAACTAAAAGGATCGCATGACTGTAATTTTACACAGGGTACAAAATCGTAATTTCACAGGAAAAAAAACAATGGCAAAATTGAAATTTGAACGGAGGCAAAATAGTAATTTGGCTGGGAGGAAAAAATTAATGGAAAAACTGTAAATTTAAACAGGGCAAAATCATAATTTGGCAGGACCAATAGAGAAGTGTCATGCCTGACATAATTTCCTTCCATGCGTTTTGTATGTCTAAATTTAAACAAGGTAAAATCGTAATTTAGCAAGACCAACGAGAAAGCGTCAGGCAGTGCCTGACACTATTCCCCTCCATGCCTTTTGTATATATATAAAATATAAATATATAACTATAATATAATACAACGTTAGATTTATAATGAAATAATATATTGAGCTCTATCTTTTCGTTAAAACAACTAAGGGGGCGTTTATGACACCAGAAGAGTGTATCATTTGCACATATCAATTTTTGTTTGACCATCATATGAATACAAAACCAATGAAATCTTGTGTTTCATACATGGGATTTGTATAAATATGTTTATCATTTGCACATATCAATTTTTGTTCGATTTCGAGCTTTAAATCACTTTCTGGAAGGTTATACGCGAACTGATGCGTAAATGTAATTAATTTAACGCAACAAACACTCCAGAAGAGTAACATAGGCTTAACATACCTTAAATAACCTTTACATAACTTTGAAATAAGTTTTGGAGGGTTTGGTGTGTCAAAAACAAGTTTTTTCGATCACAAGGACTAATTGTGTCAAATAGCGAAACTATGCCGATTTGTATGGTAAAGAACATTCTGGAACTTGATCATAAGCTAAACATACCCTAAATATCCTTTACCTAGCTTAGAAATAGGCTTTGAGGGGTTCGGTATGCGAAAATAAACTTATTGGTCAATCAGGGACTAAAAGCGTCAAAAAGTGCATAAGTTTGCATTTTCACGCATATCTTACGTTTCGAACATATCCGGACATCCACAAATTTTTGTAATCATTAAAATATTTTATTTTAGTGATTGGAATGCAAAAATACCATTCGTCGCGTAAATTGGATAGTTTTCGCGTCCGTTTGAGTTTTCGTCGTAATTAACTGAACAACACAACCGTACTATCAAACGAACCGACATCCGAGATGTTTTTGAGCATATTTCATGTTCCCTATACTTTAACTTCATTGTAGAGCCTTGAAATGGGGTTAACGGGGCTTAAATGTGTCAAAAATGCATCAAAAACCAAGTTTTGGACTTGCAGGGACCAAAACTGACAATCTGTGAAAGATCTCTAGGAGGGGAAGGTCCATGTCTACGCGGCCCGCGACAACCTGCCAGACAGAAACATTGAATTTGATCATTTGAGCTGGTTTTGATGGTTTTAATCACTGATTTGCAATACCATTTGATTGTTTTTGATCTCCTATGGTATATAAAAAAATGGGCCACACATGTAAGGTCTAGATTAAAGCACGAATTACGAGAAACGATCCTAATGGTTTTTGGAATTCTATAAATACCCATGTGTTTCAACTTTCATTCCTCACATTTGATCTAAAACTTGCTCTAAGTTGAAGCCTTTGCTTCATACCTAAGTATTTTAGATCAAATTCTTCATTGCTTGGACCTTTTGTAAGCTTCCTTCATGCTTGCTATTGCTTTTCAAGCATGAAAGTCAAACAATGTTTAACTTTCTGCTTTGACCATGATTTGGTCAACACAAAGTTCGTTTGAACTTTGCAACGTGAGCGTAATCATGATGGTTATAGCCCTTGTGACTATACCTACTGATTACCACGTCGATTAGTCGAAGTGACGAGTCAAAGTTTCGGTCAAAATACATGTTTAAGCATATTTTGCATCGAAACTATTTTTTGGGTATCAAAACACTTTGTTTTGATATCAAACTTGTTTTCTAAGTTAGTTAAACATATTTTAACATGTTTAACTCGTCACTTTTGGTCTAGTGCTTGTATAGGGTGTAAGTTAAGCGGTCTTGACAACCGCTTAAACTTTCGAACCCGACCCGTTTGGTCGATCTTTAGGATCCAACCAAGCATGTTTTGTGACCATTTTTATATAGGGAATAACCTTCAGAGGTTATATGTCACACCCCCAAAATACCACCTAGGGAACGTCCCTGTTAGGCATGTGACGTACCAACAATGAGCCACTAATTACATTGAACCCTGTTAGTGCATGCATCTATCGTCTTCGTCTTATGTCAAGTCTTCGGTTCGTTGCGGTTTGGAACAAGAATGATGTCATCATTCTTGATGATGATATCATCCAAATGACATAATGCTTGCATCATCATTCCAACAAACTCACGTGAAAATAACATGCAAATGAAATCAGAATTGCATGTTTCACTAGAAGACAAAAGTGTATACATATTTGTTGATTTCGCTCATAAGGTCTTAATTAGAGAGGAGGTTTCGCTTATTTGAACATAGGTTTAGCTTATGTGTACATATGAGGTTTCGCTCATATGGACACATGTCCCTTGGAGCGAAACCACAAGTCTATAAATAGGTGATCCCATGAGCGAAACCATAGTGAGTCCCTTGTATTCCATACCAAAGTGTTTCCGGTGTGAAGATCGATTGTACACAACGTTTATTCAATACAATCAGTGTTTTAAGGTGAAGATAAAGCTCATGCATCTGTCGTCTTCGTCTTATGTCAAGTCTTCGGTTCGTTGCGGTTTGGAACAAGAATGATGTCATCATTCTTGATGATGATATCATCCAAATGACATAATGCTTGCATCATCATTCCAACAAACTCACGTGAAGATAACATGCAAATGAAATCAGAATTGCATGTTTCACTAGAAGACAAAAGTGTATACATATTTGTTGATTTCGCTCATAGGGTCTTAATTAGAGAGGAGGTTTCTCTTATTTGAACATAGGTTTCGCTTATGTGTACATATGAGGTTTCGCTTGGGACAACCCTCAAATTTACATGTATTCCATACAATTTATTAATAATAATTAATGTGCTTGACGACTGTGTGGAATTACGTAACTGCTTTCTGATATCTGTGTTATATTTACATGTGCATGTTGACACACTAGTAGTGTACAGAAAAGTCATTAAATAGTCTGTTATGACTTCCTGAGTGTTAAAAATTAAAAACGTTGCAAAAATATATATGTAGGACGCTCTACGAATTAATTAAGCACTTTAACGAAACAGTATCCAACCGAACAACCGGACTTTACCCGGAACCTAAAAATATTGTCAATAACACTATTTTTCTTTTTCTGAGCCAGTTAGGGTCCCCGAATACCCTAACACCCGTTATGAAACATAACACACTAAGTAACTAATTTAATCCCACAATTTAGTAACTAACTAGTGCTTGAGTTATTAGTTAAAATCAAACTATTAACCCCACCCCCCCCAATGATCGTTTCCCCCAAGGGGACATGCTCCTTACAAGTTTGAATATTTTATTTGGCTTTGCCTAAAATCTAGTATACATATTATTTGGTGGTTAATACACCACAATGGACTATATATTTTTTTAAGGGATAAGCATGTCATTCACATAATCACTTCACAAGAAAATTTCATCTCTCTCCCTCTTGCCTTACATTCGGCTGAGAACAAACCACCCACCATCATCATCATCAAGTGTTCCTTCAAGTGTTTCATACATACCCAAAGGTGCTACGTATCATACAAGGAGGCTCGGTGCTTACAGAATCACAAGGACCTCTCTACATCGCTTTTATCCACCTCTTTTACGCCTTTGATCTTCCCTAGCCTTGTGCTAGTTGTAAGTGACTCTAAACACCTTCTTGATCTATTCTAAAGTGGTTAATAAGAGTTTCGTCGGTTGAAAATCACTAACATATAAGATCACCAACTAAAAGTCTACTAAAGTGATGAACAAGGTGGTTAATGGATGAATATTAGTGTAAAGCATGTAGATCTTGTGTGATTATGATTATTGGTTGATTATCTGATGTGTTGCTGGATTATATGGATGTTTGATGTTGTTACGATCACTAAACATAATTAACGGGATCAACCGAACACAAACTAGTAAGCTAGAGACTAAAAACAGCAATCTGTCCATACTTTACAGCCAACTTCAGTTGGCTGTAAACAGGTCGTAAATTCAACGAAAAACCGATATTTTGAATCTAAAATATGTTATTATAAAATACGGTTCTAATGGAACCGGAATCGTAATTTTTGGACTCCGTTTACTATTTTTAAAGTGTTAATTTTTAACAGCAACTTAAGCTGAATTTTGACAGCAATAAATGGGTGTCATACTTTCAGTCATAACCTGATTTTTGTGATGAATCGGACCATGAAATTTGTACAGTAGATGAAAATCGATGCATTTGTGATTACCCCACTGGAATTTCATAAATCGGACACTCAATGAATTTTTGATAAATTGTTCCGTGGACTGTGGTCAGAATTACATAAATCTCAGTTCAGTCCGGAATATGAATTTTTATAAAATATTGGTAATGTACCGGACCGCGATATTTTTACATAATAAAATATGGAACGTTTAAGACATCCTGTAAAAATTTGGAAATTTTTGGAATAATTTAACTATTTTATTAAAATGTCCGAAAACAGCCGGTTTTGAATATTAATGCTGAATTGACATAAGTTGTGACTTGCGTGTCTAAATGTCGAGTATGCTATCGGTGAATGATCTAACAAGTTATATGTGTTACGTGCAATATCGTATGTTTTTTTATGAGTGGGGAATGGATGGGAAGTTTATATGGGCATAAATCGTTAAAGTGTGTACCTGTTATGTGGTCGAAGTAATGTGCAAATAAACCATACGTAGGATACGTGTTATGCATGAGAAACTGATTGTTATCCGTACCTTATTAGGACGTGATTGACCGACCTTGACTGTTAACTATATTTGAGAATCCAACCGAGCAAACCGAGGTGAGTTCACACTTTTCTACAAAGCATGGTAAATTCCTGGTGGGAATGGGAATGGGTACAGGAATAGGGATTCCTCGTCCTTTGGGACGTGTTCAGGAATGTGGATTCCTCGTCCTTGTGACGTGTTCAGGAATGTAAATTCCTCGTCCTATTGGGACGTATTAGACTTACTGGACTAGAACTCTATCAGCGAAGTCCCTCCCTTTTTGTATCGACTTAATCGCCGAGGCTATGGCGAGCGGGTCATTAGTTAATAGCGCTATTAGGTTTAACAAACCTCACACCGTGCCAGTCGGACGGGCGTGTACTAATGGACTATGGCATGTCGGTGGTGATAGAACACCGACGCTAGGGCACAATTGATTTCTTTTGTTAGTAGTCGATATGATAAACGAGTCTGGTAGTTTAAAATACTGGGGCAGCTCCCCACAGCCAAAGTGTCGGGCTGGATAGCCAGGGAAGGTGGACATGGGATGGTTAACTGATAAAAGTTTTCGAACTATGGGGTAACCCCCACGGCTGGATAGCCGAATGATATTAAACTGTGTTTTTGGAAACAAGTCTAAAATGGACAACCAATCCGTGAACTCACTCAACTTTGTTGTTGACTCGTTATTACATGCTTTGCAGGTCGTTAGATGCTATGGAGCTTGCATATGGAGGTGGTAGTTGTGGGATGCGAACTGATATGTCCCGTACTTAATGAATAAACTTCATGAACTTATTAAACCTACGTTTTGGACTTTAAACTTATGAACTATGGACTTATGTTTTGAATTTATGTTTTATGCTTCCGCTGTTAACCTAAAATCGGTTTACTTCTTTTTGGTCACCAATCGTGTTGTGGTTGGTCTTATTCATTTAATTACGATGTTCAATATGATTGGTGGCTCGATCCTGGTCATGTCACACCTCCAAGCGGTGGTACTCCGCATGGTGGATTTTGGGGGTGTGACTGATTGGTATCAGAGCCATTGGTTATAGTGAACTTGGTTTTTAAAAAGGGAAAAGTTTTTGATAAAAACCAGACTATAACCAGTACAGTGCTCAACGATCCACAACGACGCTACGCTCCACGTGCAAGACTCGACACCATAAGTGGTATGATTTATGTTATATTGTCGGTTAGATAGTTCTCACTGTGCATTAGATAATGTGGTGGTTGCTATTTGAACCTTGTGTGCTTACTCTCTATTGTCGTCCCACACTTACGCACTTTCGTGACACTTTTCTCACTTACGTTGCTTCGTTATGAAGATCATGAGCGGACGCGAAGGACGTATCAACCTCACTCAAGCCCAGTTGACGGCTTTGATCAACGAACGAGTTGCTGAGGCACTCGCAGCTGTTCCCGCAGGAGGTATAACCTGCCATATCAACCCACCTTAGGACGTTTAGATCCTACCTTCACAAACCAACCCTCATGCTTAATTTTGTCCTTTATTCTCGCGCAACAGGTCAACATGCTCAACCTCCTGTGTGCACGTTCAAGACGTTCATGGACTGCCGACCTACCACTTTCAGTGGCACCGAAGGAGCAGTGGGCCTTCTTCACTGGTTTGAAAAGCTTGAGTCAGTTTTCGAGATGTGTGAATGCCCCGAAGACTGTAGGGTGAAATATGCTACCGGAACACTTGAAGGGGTAGCGCTCACATGGTGGAACGCTCAGGTTCAGCTGCTGGGGTTGGTTGCTGCTAATGCCACCCCATGGAACGGTTTCAAGGAGCTGATCAAAGAGGAATACTGTAGTCGGGATGACATCCACAAACTGGAGGTGGAATTTTTCAATCTGAAGATGACGGGGTCTGAGATTGAGGCGTATACCAAGAGGGCGAATGAACTGGCCATCCTGTGTCCTACTATGGTGGACCCTCCCATCAAACGTATTGAGCTTTACCTCAAGGGCCTTGTACCAGAGATTCAAAGTCACGTAACTTCAGCCAACCTGGGTACCATTCAGCAAATTATCAAGTTGGCTCATCGTCTCACCGACCAGGCGGTGGAGCAAAACAGGCTACCCAAACGTATCAGTGCCACGGCTACTTCTGATGCACCTACCGACAACAAGCGAAAATGGGATGGGAATTCAGGCAAAGGTTCTACTTCAGCTCAGTTCCAGCAGCGAAAGACAGATGAGTACAGGAGCCCCAGTCAGCAGTCTTCTGGGAATCGAGGTCAGGGTGGATACAAGGGAAATCACCCCAAATGTAATCGCTGTAACTTGCACCACAGTGGGCCATGTGGTAAAGGCAACTGTCATCGATGCAACAAGCCTGGTCACATGGCAAGGGACTGCAGGAGTCAGCATCCGGCGAATCAGAACCGGCAGCAACAGCAAGCCCCACCCAATCAACGCCAGCTGCGGCAACAACAAGGTAACAGCAAAGGGTGCTTTCAATGTGGTGCTGAGGGCCATTTCAAGAAAGACTGCCCCCAGTTGAATCATAACCAGAACAACAACAATAATGGAGGAAACAATGGAGGCAACAATGGGGGTAACAATAATGGCAATGGCGTCCGAGGTCGTGCCTTTGTGATTGGTCAGGGTGATGCAAGGAACGATCCCAATGTTGTGATGGGTAAGTTTCTACTGGACGACTTCTTTGTTACTGTTTTATTCGATTCAGGTGCCGGTACTAGTTATGTGTCCGTAAAAGTTAGCCAAATGCTTAAGCGCACTCCAACACTCCTGAACACCAAACACACGGTAGAACTAGCTAACGGTAAAAGCCTTGAAGCCACACACATAGTTAAAGGTTGTAACCTCGTCTTAGCTGGTCAGACTTTCCCTATCGATCTTGTTCCTATCACACTTGGTAGTTTCGACGTCGTTATTGGGATGGATTGGCTATCTCATCATCAAGTGGAGATTGTTTGCAAGGAGAAAATCGTCCGCATTCCTCGTTGTGATAAAGAACCCATCGTGATTCGTGGCGACAAGAGTGGTGCTGTCAAAGGCATCATCTCTTTCCTTAAGGCCCAGGAGTGTTTGCGAAAGGGCCACACTGCCATTTTAGCACTCGTTACTGACACATCAACGAAAGAGAAAAGAATTGAAGACATCCCTATTGTGCGCGATTTTCCCGAGGTATTTCCTGAGGAATTACCTGGTCTTCCGCCTCATCGCCAAGTTGAGTTTCAAATCGAGCTAGCTCCTGGAGCAGCGCCAGTAGCTCGAGCACCATATCGTCTAGCTCCATCAGAACTTGAAGAACTGTCCACACAACTACAAGAACTCTTGGAAAAGGGTTTTATACATCCTAGCTCTTCGCCCTGGGGAGCTCCAGTACTATTCGTGAAAAAGAAAGACGGTACCTTCAGAATGTGTATTGACTACCGCGAACTTAATAAGGTGACCGTGAAGAATCGTTATCCTCTTCCATGTATTGATGACTTATTTGACCAGCTGCAAGGGTCGAGCTATTACTCCAAGATTGATTTAAGATCGGGATACCAACAGCTGAGAGTCTGAGATGAGGACGTCTCCAAAACAGCATTCAGAACTCGTTACGGCCATTACGAGTTTCTGGTTATGCCATTCGGGCTGACGAATGCACCAGCGGTCTTCATGGATCTCATGAACCGAGTGTGCAAGCCTTACCTGGATAAGTTCGTTATTGTGTTCATCGACGATATCCTGATCTATTCTAAGAGTCAGGAGGAACACGAGCAGCACCTACGACTTATGCTGGAACTTCTTCAAAAAGAGCAGTTGTATGCCAAGTTTTCGAAATGTGACTTCTGGCTTCGCGAAGTCCACTTTCTAGGCCATGTGGTAAACAAGGATGGAATTCATGTGGATCCATCTAAGGTTGAATCGATCAAGAATTGGCCTGCACCCCGCACACCAACAGAAATCCGCCAATTCTTGGGTTTGGCAGGATATTATAGAAGGTTTATCAAGGATTTCTCAAAGATTGCGCAACCTCTCACTTCACTGACCCAGAAGAGTGTCGTCTACCATTGGGGTAATGCACAGGAATCCGCTTTTCAACACCTAAAGGATAGACTTTGTAGCGCGCCTATCCTCTCATTGCCTGAAGGCACAGATGATTTTGTAGTTTATTGCGACGCTTCCATCCAAGGACTTGGTTGCGTGTTGATGCAACGTAACAAGGTCATTGCCTACGCATCACGCCAACTCAAGGTTCACGAAAGAAATTACACTACTCACGATCTGGAGCTGGGAGCAGTTGTATTCGCACTTAAGATATGGAGACATTACCTGTACGGTACCAAGTGCACCATTTACACCGATCACAGGAGTCTCGAGCATATCTTCAAGCAAAAGGAGTTGAACATGCGTCAACGCCGATGGGTTGAGCTCTTGAACGATTATGAATGCGCTATCAAGTATCATCCGGGCAAAGCCAATGTTGTGGCCGACGCCCTCAGTCGAAAGGATACCCTACCTAAGCGTGTACGTGCTTTACAGCTTACCATCCAGTCTAACCTTCCCGCTCAGATTCGCGATACTCAGGTTGAAGCATTGAAAGCAGAGAACATCAGGGCTGATCCCTACGAGGATCGAGGCAACGGCTAGAACAAAAGGAAGACGGTGCCTACTATGTAAACGGACGCATCTGGGTTCCACTTTATGGAAACATACGCGAGCTTGTGATGGATGAAGCGCACAAGTCTCGTTATTCAGAACATCCTGGTTCGGATAAGATGTACCACGACCTCAAGACTATGTATTGGTGGCCTGGCATGAAAGCCCACATAGCAACCTACGTCAGTAAGTGCTTGACTTGTGCGAGAGTCAAGTCTGAATATCAGAAACCATCAGGCCTACTTCAACAACCGGAGATCCCGAAATGGAAATGGGAGCAAATTTCCATGGATTTCGTTACTGGCCTGCCCAGATCTCAACGCGGAAACGATACCATTTGGGTGATTGTAGATCGACTAACCAAGTCTGCACATTTTCTGGCTATCAAAGAAACGGATAAGTTTCCCACTCTTGCAGACATTTACCTAAAGGAAGTGGTATCAAGGCACGGAGTTCCAACCTCTATCATATCTGATCGTGACGCGCGTTTTACTTCAGAACTGTGGCAAGCAATGCACAAGTCCTTTGGCTCAGGTTTAGATATGAGCACCGCTTATCACCCGCAGACGGATGGGCAATTTGAACGCACCATCCAAACCCTTGAAGACATGCTTAGGGCATGTGTAATCTATTTTGGTAATGGCTGGGAAAAGCACATCCCGTTAGTGGAGTTTTCATATAACAACAGCTACCACACCAGCATCCAAGCCGCTCCGTTCGAGGCATTGTACGGACGCAAATGCCGATCACCTCTCTGTTGGGCAGAAGTTGGTGACAGCCAAATCACTGGCCCAGAACTTATGGTAGATACCACCGAGAGAATTGCTCAGATACGACAGCGAATGGCGGCAGCTCGTGACCGCCAGAAAAGCTATGCTGATAAGGGAAGAAAACCACTCGAGCTCCAGGTTGGGGATCGAGTGCTACTCAAAGTCTCACCTTGGAAAGGTGTAGTCCGCTTTGGCAAACGAGGAAAACTCAATCCGCGTTATGTCGGACCATTCGAAGTCACCGAGAAAATTGGCAAAGTCGCCTACAGGTTGAATCTACCTGAAGAAGTCAGCGGAGTTCACAATGTCTTCCATGTGTCAAATCTGAAGAAGTGTCTGTCATATGAGACCCTCATAGTTCCTCTTAAGGAACTCACAATCGACGACCAGCTGCGATTCGTCGAGGAACCAGTAGAAATTACGGATCGAGATGTTAAGATCCTCAAGCATACCAGGATACCTCTGGTCCGAGTTCGTTGGAATGCTCGTCGTGGCCCAGAGTATACCTGGGAACGAGAAGACCAAATGAAACTCAAGTATCCCCAGCTGTTTAAGAAAAACGCAACCACTACTAAGGCTGAAGCTACTACAGAATTTCGGGACGAAATTCCAAATCAACGGGGGGATGATGTGACACCCCAGGAAAATCAGGAAAACAACGCAACTTAACTAGCTTCCTCAGTAACCATGCGCTAAATTTCGGGACGAAATTCTCTTAACAGGGGGAGAATGTGATAACCCTCAAATTTACATGTATTCCATACAATTTATTAATAATAATTAATGTGCTTGACGACTGTGTGGAATTACGTAACTGCTTTCTGATATCTGTGTTATATTTACATGTGCATGTTGACACACTAGTAGTGTACAGAAAAGTCATTAAATAGTCTGTTATGACTTCCTGAGTGTTAAAAATTAAAAACGTTGCAAAAATATATATGTAGGACGCTCTACGAATTAATTAAGCACTTTAACGAAACAGTATCCAACCGAACAACCGGACTTTACCCGGAACCTAAAAATATTGTCAATAACACTATTTTTCTTTTTCTGAGACAGTTAGGGTCCCCGAATACCCTAACACCCGTTATGAAACATAACACACTAAGTAACTAATTTAATCCCACAATTTACTAACTAACTAGTGCTTGAGTTATTAGTTAAAATCAAACTATTAACCCCCCCCCCCCCCCAATGATCTTTTCCCCCAAGGGGACATGCTCCTTACAAGTTTAAATATTTTATTTGGCTTTGCCTAAAATCTAGTATACATATTATTTGGTGGTTAACACACCACAATGGACTATATATTTTTTTAAGGGATAAGCATGTCATTCACATAATCACTTCACAAGAAAATTTCATCTCTCTCCCTCTTGCCTTACATTCGGCTGAGAACAAACCACCCACCATCATCATCATCAAGTGTTCCTTCAAGTGTTTCATACATACCCAAAGGTGCTACGTATCATACAAGGAGGCTCGGTGCTTACGGAATCACAAGGACCTCTCTACATCGCTTTTATCCATCACTTTTACGCCTTTGATCTTCCCTAGCCTTGTGCTAGTTGTAAGTGACTCTAAACACCTTCTGGATCTATTCTAAAGTGGTTAATAAGAGTTTCGTCTGTTGAAAATCACTAACATATAAGATCACCAACTAAAAGTCTACTAAAGTGATGAACAAGGTGGTTAATGGATGAATATTAGTGTAAAGCATGTAGATCTTGTGTGATTATGATTATTGGTTGATTATCTGATGTGTTGCTAGATTATATGGATGTTTGATGTTGTTACGATCACTAAACATAATTAACGGGAGCAACCGAACACAAACTAGTAAGCTAGAGACTAAAAACAGCAATCTGTCCATACTTTACAGCCAACTTCAGTTGGCTGTAAACAGGTCGTAAATTCAACGAAAAACCGATATTTTGAATCTAAAATATGTTATTATAAAATACGGTTCTAATGGCACCGAAATCGTAATTTTTGGACTCCGTTTACTATTTTTAAAGTGTTAATTTGTAACAGCAACTTAAGCTGAATTTTGACAGCAATAAATGGGTGTCATACTTTCAGTCATAACCTGAGTTTTGTGATGAATCGGACCATAAAATTTGTACAGTAGATGAAAACTGATGCATTTGTAATTACCCCATTGGAATTTCATAAATCGGACACTCGATGAATTTTTAATAAATTGTTCCGTGGACTGTGGTCAGAAATACATAAATCTGAGTTCAGTCCGGAATATGAATTTTTATAAAATATTGGTAATGAACTGGACCCCGATATTTTTACACAATAAAATATGGAACGTTTAAGGAATCCTGTAAAAATTTGGGAATTTTTGGAATAATTTAACTATTTTATTAAATTGTCCGAAAACAGCCGGTTTTGAATATTAATGCTGAATTGACATAAGTTGTGACTTGCGTGTCTAAATGTCGAGTATGCTATCGGTGAATGATCTAACAAGTTATATGTGTTACGTGCAATATCGTATGTTTGTTTATGAGTGGGGAATGGATGGGAAGTTTATATGGGCATAAATCGTTAAAGTGTGTACATGTTATGTGGTCGAAGTAATGTGCAAATAATCCATACGTAGGATACGTGTTATGCATGAGAAACTGATTGTTATCCGTACCTTATTAGGACGTGATTGACCGACCTTGACTGTTAGCTATATTTGAGAATCTAACCGAGCAAACCGAGGTGAGTTCACACTTTTCTACAAAGCATGGTAAATTCCTGGTGGGAATGGGAATGGGTACAGGAATAGGGATTCCTCGTCCTTTGGGACGTGTTCAGGAATGTGGATTCCTCGTCCTTGTGACGTGTTCAGGAATGTAAATTCCTCGTCCTATTGGGACGTATTAGACTTACCGGACTAGAACTCTATCAGCGAAGTCCCTCCCTTTTTGTATCGACTTAATCGCCGAGGCTATGGCGAGCGGGTCATTAGTTAATAGCGCTATTAGGTTTAACAAACCTCACACCGTGCCAGTCGGACGGGTGTGTAATAATGGACTATGGCACGTCGGTGGTGATAGAACACCGACGCTAGGGCACAATTGATTTCTTTTGTTAGTGGTCGATATGATAAACGAGTCTAGTAGTTTAAAATACTGGGGCAGCTCCCCACGGCCAAAGTGTCAGGCTGGATAGCCAGGGAAGGTGGACATGGGATGGTTAACTGATAAACGTTTTCGAACTATGGGGTAACCCCCACGGCTGGATAGCCGAATGAGATTAAACTATGTTTTTGGAAACAACTCTAAAATGGACAACCAATCCGTGAACTCACTAAACTTTGTTGTTGACTCGTTATTACATGCTTTGCAGGTCGTTAGATGCTATGGAGCTTGCATATGGAGGTGGTAGTTTTGGGATGCGAACTGATATGTCCCGTACTTAATGAATTGTTAGGATCGGAGGCTCTCATGATTGTGTTTGTTTGTATGTTTAGAATGATTTGTAAACATGAAAACATGTAAAGTGCAGCGGAAATGAAAACAAACTTTGTAAACACAATCAAATGGAGGAAATAGTTTGATAAACAATTGCTTCTCATAGAGTCAAAAGATTTACAAATCAAAGCAAAAGATTACAGATATGCTTACAAACTAAACTCCCCCTCAGCCTGATGCCCCAAGGTTGGTTGCACACAAGATGAAAGGATTAGACATGAGGAGAAGAACTCGCTCAGTCAATCAAATGTAACAGTACAGGGCACTGTTACATTTATAGGCAATCCAAACCACTGAGGTATCTCAGCTGACGTCACCATGAAAGCGACGTCTAACAGCCTAACAACCTGTATCTACTGTCCTTACTCAAACACTGCTAACCTAACCACTGACTATACATAAAATAGATATTTCACTAAACAGTTGCTTTCTCTTTATGTCAGTGCTTTCCTCAAGGTTGATCAGTCCTTGACTGGGCAGTGCTTTATCATCAGTAGATAGGACCAGCAGTGTTGGATACTTCAGGGTTTTCATCAGCAGTTGAAAGGACTGCAGTAGTTGTATCTAAACAGCGGATAAAGACCATCAGTTGTTATAAATCACTTTCAAGGGGAAAGCTTAATGTAAACTGCTGCTTATTATGAATCCACTGTCGTGACCAGGTTTTGGCTTTACATTATCTGTTCCTCTGGTAGGGTTCAATCCCAACAATCTCCCCCTGGAACAGATAATGCCAAAACCTGTCATTATTCTAGATCTTTATTACTCATCAAGAGCGCCTTAGCTTGTTCTTTGAATTCAGCTTCAAATTCCTTTGCACTCTGGTCATCCTCATCCCTACACAGTGAAAGTTCAAGGAGATCCTGCAAATCTTGAACACTAAGGCCTAGTGCTTCTTTCCTTGATTTGTACTTCACATTTCCATTGGATCTGACAATAGTCAATACATGGGTCTTTTGGTCAGACATCCACTTTAGTACTTTCGAACCCAATGGATTTCTTGGGAGAGATTTATTTGATGGTGAGTTGAGGGATAATGGCCTTAAAAACACCTGCAGACTTTCAGACATTCTTTTGAAAGCTTCTTCAATGACTTTGTCTGCTGCAGCTATATCTTCTGCATTTTCTTGTTCAATAAGTTCTTGTCTTTCAGCTTCTGTCTTGTCTTTAGCAGTGTTTGGAGACGCAGGTTTGTTTAATGCCTTAAAAAGGCTTTGAAGCTTTGTTGAAGTTTCTTCTTTTAGACCCATTTTCGTGATGGTATCTTTGAAGTACTCTGCTTCCTTTTCTATTACCTCTTCTTCAGTCAGCTGTTCTCCCTCTTCTTGATTTGTTACAAAAGTAGACCGGAACAGTGTGTCGAGGTTTCCCATCTTCTGTTCAAGCTTCATCATTTGTTCTTGCTTCTTAGAAGTGCCTGAAACAGTTATCTTTCTTTTCTTCAGCCTTTCGTAGGCTTCATCAGTCTGCTGTCTTGACCATTTTGATATGGCTTCAGCAGTATCCATTTTTGCATCCACCAGCTCCTTTTTCTTTCTTTTATACTCAGCAGTGAAGTCAGCAATGAGCTTTTTGAATTTGTTCCAGTTTGGAGCATTTTTCTTCTTTGTAGGATCATTCTTAATTCTGTCAATCCTCTCAGCCTCATGCTTTAGAGCGATTATTGGCCATTCTTCAAACTGTTTTTCTTCAGCAGGATAGAATTTTTCTTTCATAATGTAGGCAAGATAATTTTTTCTTAGCTCTTTGCGTTGTTCAGCCTTTTCTTTGATTAGTTCCTGTGCAAATTCTTCCATCTGCTTTACCTTTTCAAGGAAGAAATCCAGTCTTTTAGCAATGCCTTCTTCGCTTAGACGTTCACGTTCACTTTCAAATTTAGCTCTTGCTTTAGCCTGCCTTGCCTTGAGTTTGAGGTAATCATCCATATCCTCTGGTGGCATGTAGCCTATGAGTGAGGAGAATCTTCTTCTTGAAGGATCTTCTTCTGTATAGAATTGTCTCATCTCATTTTTGATAGCTTCAAGCTCCAGTGGATGTTGTGCAGCATTAGGATCATGTGTAGCCTATGAGTGAGGAGAATCTTCTTCTTGAAGGATCTTCTTCTGTATAGAATTGTCTCATCTCATTTTTGATAGCTTCAAGCTCCAGTGGATGTTGTGCAGCATTAGGATCATGTGTACCCTCATCGGCAGGTATTGGCTTTCTTTTTCTGTTGAAGAGCTTTGGCTGTGATGTAGAAAGGGTGAGAGCAGTGGTGGATGACTGACTAACAGCTGTTGAAACAACTGGTGTCTCAACATCTGTTGTCATTACAACTGCTGATATGTCAGCAGTTGTCTTCTGCTTTTGAGCAGGGGATGGAAGTGGTGAGGTAATTTTTGATGGTGGTGATGGTGGTGGTGAATCAACATCTGATATGAGATTCCTTCTCCTTTTTAATGAAGAAGGAGCAGATGATGTTTTGGGTGGATCAGTGGTGGTAGATTGGATAGCAGTGGTTTGTGACAGTGATTGACTGACAGTGGTTGAAACAACTGGTGTTTCAATCACTGTTGTCATTACAACAGATGTTGTAACATCTGTTGTCTTCTGTTTTATGACAGGAGGCAGTGGTGATGGTATGATTGTAGATGATGATGGTGGAGCAGTAGTTGTAGTGGTGTGTGGTAGAGTGGTGTGTGTTAATGACATGGCAGCTGTTTGGCTACTGACAACAGTTTTTGTAACTACTGCTGTATCAGCTGTTTGGCTAACAGGTTTTGAGACCTGCTTTTCTTTTTCTTTTTCAGACTCAACATGAAGGCCATGTTCTATTCCCATCCTATTCATTTTTCCCAACAGCTTGTTATTCTCCCTTTTTTTGGCATTATCTGAAGGGGGGTTTACAAGAAATGATATGGAAGAAGGAACTTTGCCAGAGGCCCTTTGAATGCTAGCCTTTATAGCCTTGATATCTGCTTGAGTGTCTTTAAATCTTGATTCAACCATGTTGGTCAGCATTTGTACTTGAATAGCATGCTTTTTGTCAGCCATAAGTTGCTGTGCTTCAAGCATGGGTTGAAAAGTATTCCAAAACTCATTTTCAGCAAATGCATGTTGTGCAGGTGCTTGAGCAGGAACAGCAGTGGCTTGTGCTTTCTGAGCTTTTAAAATCTCTTGCACCATCTCCTTTATTTCAGCAACTGATTCTTCAAGTTTGTCAACTCTGCCCGTCAATTCCTGATATCTTGAATCATCACCTACTTTAGTAGGATAATCTGAATCCCCACCAGTAGTGGTTATATCAATGTGTGACTTAGGAACTGTGTCCCAAAAATCATCCATTGATGCCCCTTGTTCTCGGTACTGGGGACTTCTTTCTTCAGCACTCGATAAACCTTTGATGGTACCAGTGGTTAGATCCAACTCACTGGTGGTCACCGAAGTTGCCATGGAAGAAATTGCCTTCAAGGGAGTCTTACTTATGAAACAACTGTCCAACTGAGGATCTGTTGATCCACCAGTTGTAGTTGCTGCTCCACTTGAACTACCACCCAGAGTTACTTGTAACTCAGGGGGTGTAACCTCCTCAATTGTTGCTGGGATAGCAGGAGTAGTAGCATCAGACCCAATCACTTGTAGGGGTATACTCTCAGTGATAGGTGATAGAGAGGAACTGGTTTGTGTCTGAGCTATAGCAGCTGCATGCAACAAAGGTAGCATGGATTGTGGCATTATTATTGGTGAGGGGATGGGAGTTGAAAGAGACATGTCCTTGGGATCAGGACTGAGGAAGATGGATCCAAGTGGATTCAGAGCTTCATATTGTGGTGTCCCTATGCTTACAACCTGATCCTTTTGTGAGGATGCAGGAGGAGTTTTAGGCATGGGTTGAGATCTTTCTTCCAACTGCTGTGAGGAAGTAGCAGCAGTGGTTTGTGGTGACTTTTGTGTTGTCACAGGCATTTCCTCTGGGATCTCATCTTCCAGAGTTGCCTTTGTTTTGGGTTTGGTGGGTTTTCTGGATGTTTTTCTTTTGGTCTTTTTGGTTATGTCAGGTGTGGGTTTCAAAGCAGTGGTTGTGCTGCTATGATCACCTGGAGCAGTGGGCTCAGCAGCTGATACTTGAGGAGCAGTTGTAACCGCTAAAATCTGCTCAGCTACCCCTGCTTTTGTTTTTATTGGTGCCATCATCCTTGAAAATGTTTCTTTTGTTAAGCTTTTTATTTGACAATGAACACCTTGTTTTGGCAAATTTTCATTTTCCTTTACAAATTTTTGTTTAAAGTAATAACTCAAAAATCTTGGAAAAAGTAAAAATGCTTTACTTTCAACGTTTTTCACCATGTCATTGAAAATCTCCTGGGAGTAGTTGTAGTTCTTATTATTCAAAATAGCGTAACCCAGGCATTGAATTTTTAATGGTATTTTGTTAAAAGATGTTGTTTTATTCGAAACACACATCAGAAGTGTGTGAAATAAAAACCTAGGTGCAGAAGGGAAATAACCTTTTTGTAAGGTATCTACCTTTGATTCTTCTGCATATCCCCTTTTTACGAAATCAATTTTCATCTTGGCTTTATCAAAAGAGATTTTACCTTCCTGATCGTCAAGATTAAAGACTTCGGAGATCGATTGTGGTGTGATTTGAATCACTTTACCCTGTAACGAGGAGTTAGTGGCTATGACTTTATCGTCTTGTTTTTCAAGCGACGCCTTTTTCCAAAACTCTCTCTGGGTTTGCAGATAGATGGGAGCATTTGCTGTCAACAAAGTTTTGTACTTTGATGCAGATAATGTATCAATGATGGTGTCAAAGGTGTGATTATCAGTAGGTTTTGTGAGTAAACCCAGATAGTTGTGAGATTGTTTGAATGGTATTTCGATGGGTTCTTCGGCCGTTTGAGCGACCTCTTTGGAAGGTGATGGTGATTTAGGTTTTGATTTTGATTTTGTCATTTTTGCGGAGAAGAACGAAAGAGGATGTTGGAGATTTTGAGAAGAAGGGTTGGAAACTGCTATGAGAAGAGAATTTTGGAATTCAATTCGACAGTGTAAAACCCTGTTTGGGGTTTAGGGCAGGGTTTTATTTAAAAAAAAATGATCGCTGATGTGGCAGCGGTTATTAAGATCTGAGGACTAAAAACTGACCACGTGTCAAACACTGATGAAGTGGATGAAGTATGGAGAACAGTTGTTTTAAGGGCCACTGACGTATCAAGCATCAGTGGTTACAACGGTAAAAAAATTATGGGCAGTGGATGATTTTTACTATCAGTGGATAGCATATCAGTGGATAAGACACTGATTTTGAGCATCGGTGCTTTTCAAGAAAATGAGGGATCAGTGGTTAACTTTCAGCAGTGGACAGTGTTTAGAGATCAGACGTTGGAACAAAACAGTGGTTAGGGTAAATAGTGCAACTCTGAAGGACAGGTGTTTCAGCAACAGTTTTGAAGATTTTCATTCAAGGTTTTGCCACATGTCAATTTTGAAAGATAGTGGTTTAGTACCCCAGATGATGAAAACTTTTTACTAAGGCAACTCATTTTCGTTTAATATTCAATTAACACATGAGTACCTTAGTAATTTAAGCACAGTTTGCAATCAACCTTTGATAAAATTTAGGAGCAAACCTGAGTATGACATGATCATGACATATGTACCATTTCCTTTTGACCCATTTATGAGGACACTAATACCAAAAAAAAATAAGGTATTACATCCTGACAGGAGCAGAAACTATTGCCAACAAAAACAAGCATAAGTTCCAAATATATTATTCCAAAAAAAAAATGAATAATATATCCTGGTTATTTGAGAAAATCCTTTGAACAACAAAAAAATAGTTAAAGGATTTTCTGAGAATAGTATCAAAAAGGATCTGGTATAATCTCAATAGAGTATATAATCATATCATTCACAAGTTTTTGAAAATGGTCAGTGGTTTGACAACAGTGGTAGGAAACTTTTGGATACATTTTGACCACTGTTTGGAACCATTTTCTTTGTCAATTGATTGCAAACCTGAGGACACATGAAGAAAATTTTTGAACATTTGTCTAGTCCTCTTTGGAGTTCATTTACTGGAATCAAACCTTTTTCTGAACAGATAAATGCACATAGTTGCTTAATTACCATTATTACCCTAAACTTTGACTCATAAGTGTTTTATGTTTATACTCTTTTCTTTTGACTTCAAAAGTTTTGAGATAAACACACTTCTGAGTTTTTTGTGAATTTCCTCAATGTATTTTAACAAAGTTGATTTTGTCCTTTTGAGGAACTCAACCTGTTTTTAACACATAAGATCTGAATGACTAAAGTTTTAATTCCCTCTTTTTGAGTTAACAAGACATCAATGTTTTATGAATCATAGGTTTTGTTAATCTGAGGTTCATACTTTAGTATTTAATGAAAACATCACAAATATTAAAAACAACAGTTGAAATCAATATTGAAAAATATAAAACAATCCCATAATTTAACAGATATGTTTACAGATCTGAAAGCTATGGGTGACTTTTGCATGATCTCACTTGTTGTGTAAAATTTGTGTGTCATATGACATCTTGGTTGATTTATAGAGTTTTTGATTAACCACTTTGAACATGATTTACTCGATACTCTGTTTTTCAACTAAATACGACCAACCTTAGTATCAATGAATTTTGAGCTGAACTGTTATGTCAAATTGATTGCTAGATCGAATTTGACTGTCCAAGCTCTGATACCAATTGTTAGGATCGGAGGCTCTCATGATTGTGTTTGTTTGTATGTTTAGAATGATTTGTAAACATGAAAACATGTAAAGTGCAGCGGAAATGAAAACAAACTTTGTAAACACAATCAAATGGAGGAAATAGTTTGATAAACAATTGCTTCTCATAGAGTCAAAAGATTTACAAATCAAAGCAAAAGATTACAGATATGCTTACAAACTAAACTCCCCCTCAGCCTGATGCCCCAAGGTTGGTTGCACACAAGATGAAAGGATTAGACATGAGGAGAAGAACTCGCTCAGTCAATCAAATGTAACAGTACAGGGCACTGTTACATTTATAGGCAATCCAAACCACTGAGGTATCTCAGCTGACGTCACCATGAAAGCGACGTCTAACAGCCTAACAACCTGTATCTACTGTCCTTACTCAAACACTGCTAACCTAACCACTGACTATACATAAAATAGATATTTCACTAAACAGCTGCTTTCTCTTTATGTCAGTGCTTTCCTCAAGGTTGATCAGTCCTTGACTGGGCAGTGCTTTATCATCAGTAGATAGGACCAGCAGTGTTGGATACTTCAGGGTTTTCATCAGCAGTTGAAAGGACAGCAGTAGTTGTATCTGAACAACGGATAAAGACCATCAGTTGTTATAAATCACTTTCAAGGGGAAAGCTTAATGTAAACTGCTGCTTATTATGAATCCACTATCGTGACCAGGTTTTGGGTTTACATTATCTGTTCCTCTGGTAGGGTTCAATCCCAACATGAATAAACTTCATGAACTTATTAAACCTACGTTTTGGACTTTAAACTTATGAATTATGGACTTATGTTTTGAATTTATGTTTTATGCTTCCGTTGTTAACCTAAAATAGGTTTACTTCTTTTTGGTCACCAATCGTGTTGTGGTTGGTCTTATTCATTTAATTATGATGTTCAATATGATTGGTGGCTCAATCCTGGTCATGTCACGCCTCCAAGCGGTGGTACTCCGCATGGTGGATTTTGGGGGTGTGACATCGCTCATATGGACACATGTCCCTTGGAGCGAAACCACAAGTCTATAAATAGGTGATCCCATGAGCGAAACCATAGTGAGTCCCTTGTATTCCATACCGAAGTGCTGCCGGTGTGAAGATCGATTATACACAACGTTTATTCAATACAATCAGTGTTTTAAGGTGAAGATAAAGCTGTTTCTACCTTTGTTTCTTAGTTTCCACCTCTGAAACGAAGTTAAACTCCTATGAACGACTCGTTCGGGTCGGTACACGATCCTACAAGTGGTATCAGAGCTCAGGAGGAGGAGTTCTATAGATTACGGCTGAATTTCATTGTTTTTTTCTATATTCTACACCTTCTTTCATCAGTTCAACGAGGTTTAACGGTCAAAACTGTTTCAAATTTTTACAGACTGTGTAAAATTGTACATTAACAAATCCTCGAAAGTTTCACAGCTTAAATCGACTTAAAAATGGATCAAATTACCTTCGGACTAAATTTAGCTCATACGAACATCAGTATTTTCGCTCATTTGAACATCTGAGGTTTCGCTCATTTGAACATCAACATATTTCGCTTTTAAGGATATCAAGGTTTCGTTTTTGTGTCACCAATCAACATATTTCGCTTATAAGGTCTATCAGGTTTCGCTCTTAAGGTCATCCAACATCCTATTTCGTTCTTAGTGATCAAAGTCTGATTCCGCTCATCGTTGACCTGAAACACGACAAGGTGTCAGTACATCGGGAATAAGAGATCATGTGGTTTAAATCGGTTGCATGTGATTGCTGATAAATTTTATATCTCGGATTGTTGTCGACACATGTTATCATGAACTAGTTTGCATGCAAAGGATAAAATTGTCAGTTTTTTTTTAAATTGTGTGTTGGTTAAGTGGATACTTCGGTCCAATCATTGAGTTTTGAAAATTGGGTTGAGTATACATGTGATATTGCATGTTCAGATATGTTGTCGGCTAAGTGTTGTTGAAAAACGACAATTTGCATGTGATATAATAGGAACTTGCGGCCCAATCATAGTTTAATATAACAAAAGATTGTCGGTTTAGTGGACTTGGAAATTCATTTGAATTGTGTGTGCATGTATTAGCTCAAGACAGTTAGAGGCCCAATGCTTGTTTGATAAAAAGAGTTCGGCCCAATCAGATTAATATCAAGATTTGTCAATTTGCAAGTGATAGAGATTTGTTTTGTGTGTCAAAGTCGAATAAATCGGTGTGTCAAAGGTACAAGTCTCACGGTTTGATCATACAAAGGTCAAGTTTGTTTGAATCTTGTT
>JARYGA010053647.1:0-22292 GCA_030545235.1 Helianthus tuberosus
CTTTTGAAAATGTTTTAAGAAAATTGATTTGAATGCACAAGGCACAAATAATCTTTTATAACTTGGGATAATTATTTAAAAATAAACTTGTAAAAGAATTATATGTTTGTTATACGTTCAGTAGCCCGGGTTGAACACTGGGTTAAAGATTAATAGACACACCACATAAATAAACCCACGGCGAGTTATTCTCGAACAAGCGGGCATATTATTTTTACATACGCACCGACTGGTGTATGCCTACACCCCGTGCTTAAGTCGTGGCCATTTCAATGAATAAGCTGAGGATATCCAGGACATGGTCATTAACCCCCAAAATGCTTAGAACAAACAAAACATATTAAACGGGTTATCTCAATAATTTAATCTTAATATGATTAAAAATTCAATACCCGACCAAGCGGTATCTTATATACCGTACCCCAAGCCCGTATAAGGGAAAATAAGTTAAAAATATTTACCTGAGCAAATTTATACAAGTTTTCCCAGCCGTATACAATCAGCAAGTGCAAATATCTTTTACTGGGCTCCTAAATCTGGAACGAAGGTTTTAATAACCTATTAGATTCCTAACGGGTCTTACTTAAGTTTAAACTTAGACCGGTTAGTTTTAAAGGAAGATATACTGTTCAAAACGCAAGATTAGGGTATTGCATATATGTGAAATTTATCATTTTTAACCAAACTATGCACTGCAGGGGCATTTTGGTCATTTCACATAAGGTTTAAAGGTCACAACTGGAAATCTGAGTTTAAAACTTTTGCTTATTGTTTAAGTATAAAAATTTACTTAAAACATCACTAGGTATTAAGTCTTATATGTCAAAAATAGTTTTAAACCATACTATGCGTTTATAACGCGTAAAAAGTCAGTTTTAGGCGATTTTAAGGTTATATACAGAAAGCTGAGATTTTTTATCAGTCCAGAAGGCTTAAAATATTTTATTTAACATATAAAATCAGTAGCAAAAGGTTTGGTATCAAAATGTTATGTAAAACTCATTTTATTAGCAAAAATGGTATAACCGTCAATTACTGAATCAAAACAAGAACCCTATGTTATGATCAGTTTAAAAATAAATAAAATCTTCAAAAATCTCAAAATATTATATTACATTAGTGGGTAAAAAGTTTGGTGTCGAAATTTGGGTTTAATTAGGCTTTATGCTAAATATGCCGTTTAATTAATAAAAAGATTTCAAATTACGATATTGAGCATAACTCCTAATTTAGATCTCAAACTGATGTCAAATTTTTAGGACAAGTTTATAAATTAGTAATAAAGGTTTTTGTCCTCTCACATTGTCAAAAATCTTGTTTTTACATTAAAAGGGCATAATGGTCAATTTTAGGCATTTAACGGAAACATGCAACAAACTAGGATTACAAGGGAACCACATTGTATAAACTCAGAGGGTTATACTAATATGTAATATGGTCCTAATGGAACCCTAAGACCTTTCTAAAATAAGCTAAATCGGGTCAGAACTGAAAGTCAAAGCAAAAGTCTACTTTTACGACTTTCGGTTCCGAACCGAGCCTAAACTTGGAATTGTCGGGTTGAACATGCTTAGACATGTTCTTACATTATTTACCAAGTTATTTTAGTGTTAAAACAGGTTCCATAACTTCTACATTGCTAATTATGAATTTATTTGCAAAAATAGCTTCTGTTGACTTTTTAATATTAAGTTTGACCCGACAATTGACCAAGTTAGAGTGATAATCAGGGGGTGCCCTTTTAAGGACTTATTACCCACATAATTACCAACTTATAGCCACTTTCAATTCGAAAAATGACTAGACCATTAGTGATTAATCACTAAGTCAAAGCTTAATTACGACGGCTTTGACTTTTGGTCATTAAGCTAATAAATTTTGAGCTAGGAAGGCTAAGAATGCTTACAAAGGTTCTTAGCACGAATTAGGAGCTGAAGGAAACTTGCTATAAGTCCAGAGAGCTCCAGAGAGTGAGTTGAGATTAATTTTTGCAAGTAAGCATATTGAACTTACAAACAAGAAGCTTATATAGCCAAATAAAATTCACAAGATCACTCCACATAAGTCTAAGATTGATTCCTGATCATCCCAGGTGTCCCCTATGCATGAAATACCATTGGTACAGTCTCTGAATTCGAAAACCATGCTTCTAAGGCGGTGGAACCGGCTGAACCTGCAGCTGTCCATTATTCTGCCCAGATACAACCCTTACGGACCGTAAGCTTAAGACCTTACGGTCCGTATCCGTAACTCAAATATTTATCGCCCAGTTAAGTCGTCTTACGAACCGTAAGGCAAGAGCATTGCGGTTCGTAAGCCTTCCATCAGAGGCAAAAATTTTGAGAACTTTTAACATTTGACCATGTAACCTATCATATCTCGAATCTCTTGTCACCATCAGCAGGAAAGGCCCATATGATCAGGTCTGCATTGCTAAGAATGCATTGCCATGCATTGGTTGCCTTGGAGTCTTGTAAAAAGAGGTTATTGAATGGAAATTGTCGATTTGCACACGGGATTCCAAATTCTTGGATTTGAATATTGAATTATTCATTACATGATTCAACCGGATACCCATGAAATCCTAATCAGATTTTTATGGGAATGTAATTATATTTTACCAAAGTTGAAAAAAAAATGTTAAAGGGTCACTCAGAGGTAATAATTAACATGTTGACACTTTTAATTTCTTCACATATCCTTTTAACATGGTCCGGGTTTATAACATGTTTAAAGTCCATGACACGTGTCTTTATTATATTGGTCATGATTTTACGAGGTGTTACAATTAGGCCGTCGTTAAAATCCTTGCGTCCCCGGCAGCGGCCCAAAAAGCTTGATGTGTGTCGGTGTGAATATATTTTTATGTATATTTTAAGCCCTTTTTAACACTTTAGTCAAGTTTTAAATTTATAAAACACGATATTCTACTAACACTAAACACACATATGGGCAAGTGCACCCATCGTGAGCGTAGTATAGCGTTGGTAAGATACCGAGGTCGTCCAAGGACACAAGAGCTTTTAGTACCGGTTTATCCTCAACGTCTAATCAAATCAAAATTTTAGAAAAAGGTTTTAAACCTAAAAATAAAAACTAAAAATGATGAAAATAAAAAATAAAAGAAAAAACAGATAGACAAGATGAATCACTTGGATCCGACTCGCCTTTAGTGTAACCTTTGATGTTTTCCGCACTTTTGCACTTTTTAAGAGATTATCTTAGTTATAGTAGTAGGCCCCTCTTTTGAAGGTGACGTTACCCTCAACCCAGTAGTTTGAGTCAGCAAGGATACAATCCTAAAGGGTTGGATTATTGAAAGATAATTAATTAAGTTATTAATGCGTAATGTGGTAGGCCCCTCTTTTGAAGGTGACGTTACCCTCGGCTAAATGGTTTGAGTCAGCAGGGATACAATCCCAAGTAGCCGGGTTAATGTATTAATAGTAGTTTACATATGAGGGGATCAAGCCATTCGCACCCTCGCCATCCAATACCAGTGGGTATTGAAGGAGGTCCTAGTAAGCTTGACCCAGGTCCTTGCAGGATCTATACACTGAACAAGGCAAGAACCTTACCAAACCATTCCCTTAACCCCCGATCTGGTAGCCAACATATCTCTATATAGACCGTAGAGATATGAATGGTGTAAATCTTTTATTTTATATAGACAGTAAAATAACGCCAAGACACCACAGACAAATGATAAGGAAGTTTCACCTTCAACATAAGAAACTAGTTATTAAAGTCATTAATACAGAACCAAATAAAAAGTGCGAAAAGATTAAAAAACAAAAATATTACACTAAATGCTTGTCTTCAACAAGTGATGTAAGAGACTTAGGCAAACATGACCTTTGATTGTCAAGAACTCTTACTATCAATCTTGGATCCCGAGACTACTACACACACTCTATGATGGATGATGGTGGTGGATGTGGGTGTTGTGATGGTGGTGGAGTGTGAGTGAAGTGGGAGAGAGGTGGTTTGCCAAGGGATGCCATTGAAGTGAACCAAGCTCCTCTATTTATAGCCTTCACAGAAGCCCGGACACGGCCCCGTGTCCATCCACTTTCTCTTTCTTCATTAAATGCAATTTGTCTGCATTAGTTGACCACGCCCCCGTGTCCATTGGGCACGACCCCGTGTGCAGAAGCGTATCTGTCCTATCAAGATTTGCTTGGATTCTGCGAATCTTAGCGTTGATCACAGCCGTGTGGAGCTGGACACGCCCCCGTGTTGGGGAATAGAAGCTTCTACGCTTTTGTCTTTTCTGCAGACGCTTGGGCACGCCCCCGTGTCCTTTGGGCACGGGGCGTGTTCAGCCATCTAATCTCTTGTTTTTGCTTGGGAAGATGCTGTCGAGGGGTCGGGCATGCCACGTTTATTCCTTTCCTTGTATTTATGTTAGATTTAGATGTATCTTTGCTTCTTTTGTTCATTTGAGCTCATTTAATCCTGAAAATACAAAACAAAGACAAAAGCACACTTTTTCCAACATTAGTACTAAAAAGGGTTAGTTTTATGCCTCATTTGATGTAATTTATATGTTGCATTTTACACACATCAACCTTCAACTACATGGCTTCTAATACGAAGAACACTTCAAGCTCCATGCCGGCGGTCACCTCTTCACAGGGCATTCCACCTTTGCCTCCTGTCCCTTCTGGATCCAAGAAGAACGCTGAGAATGCTGCGAAGAAACAAACCCCCGTTTTCACAAAAGCAACTACTGCTGTTTCTTCTAGTCCTACTAACAATGATCTTTATTATTTGATTTTGCAGATGAAGGATTACATACAACAGCAGGACAAAATTAATGACAGGATCCTTCGAGAAATTGATGAAATCAAGAAATTGAAGAGATCAGCGGAGGATCACTCTCCATTGGTTCCTAGATCACTGAATAAATAACAAAATAAAAGATTAGGATTAGTCCTAGGTCCTTCGCCTAGACTCGGAAGTCAAGGAATATGCAACTGTGTCATTGAGATTAAACACAAAAAAGCTAGTGTTTAATTCACTCAATGTTGGCCCGATGGGGAGTATCGTGACGTAGTTGATATAATCATAGTCAATAATCACAGTTTAAATGCACAGCGGAAGTCTAAAGTAAATTATCACAAACCGAATGAAAAATATAATAAGTATTACAATTGGAGAGTAAAAGGATCCACAGGCGGATCAAAAGAGATAATGTTCAACAGATTTTTAAGTGATAAAGCTTGCATAATTCTTTATTAAGTCACTCAGGAGAAACCAGCCTATTCCGCCTAGTACCCGCACTTAACCTTTTGGAAAATACGTCAGTTTACACTGGTAAATACAATTAACTGACACTTTTGAAAATGTTTTAAGAAAATTGATTTGAATTCACAAGGCACAAATAATCATTTATAACTTGGGATAATTATTTAAAAATAAACTTGTAAAAGAATTATATGTTTGTTATACGTTCAGTAGCCCGGATTGAACACCAGGTTAAAGATTAATAGACACACCACATAAATAAACCCACGGCGAGTTATTCTCGAACAAGCGGGCATATTATTTTTACATACGCACCGGCAGGTGTATGCCTACACCCCGTGCTTAAGTCGTGGCCATTTCAATGAATAAGCCGAGGATATCCAGGACATGGTCATTAACCCCCAAAATGCTTAGAACAAACAAAACAGATTAAACGGGTTATCTCAATAATTTAATCTTAATATGATTAAAAATTCAATACCCGACCAAGCGGTATCTTATATACCGTACCCCAAGCCCGTATAAGGGAAAATAAGTTAAAAGTATTTACCTGAGCAAATTTATACAAGTTTTCCCAGCCGTATACAATCAGCAAGTGCAAATATCTTTTACTGGGCTCCTAAATCTGGAACAAAGGTTTTAATAACCTATTAGATTCCTAACGGGTCTTACTTAAGTTTAAACTTAGACCGGTTAGTTTTAAAGGAAGATATACGGTTCAAAACGCAAGATTAAGCGAAGACCGGATTTGAATGTGGTTTAGACCCGACAAATATGAAGACTTGTATAATATGGGTAAACTAAACACATTCTGGATTTTGAGGTAAAAATGATAAGGTTTGACCCATTTCGGTCAATTTATGCAAACTAGTCACATAAACCATACCGAACGCGAAAAATGCATAACGGGTAACCAAAGGAGTCATGTACAGGTTTCCTAAGTTAATATGCTTAAAATGTGTTATGATATCAGTAGGATACCTTCCATTATGCCCAAAACGAATTTAAAACCAATTTATGCCCCGAAGGGGTATTTTGGTCATTTTAAAGGTTATAAAAGAGATTAAATATTAATCTAAGGTTCTGGTCTAAATTGATTAGTAAAAATATTTATTTTTGTGAGTCATAACATTAGGGTATTGCATATATGTGAAATTTATCATTTTTAACCAAACTATGCTCCGCAGGGGCATTTTGGTCATTTCATATAAGGTTTAAAGGTCAAAACTGGAAATCTGAGTTTAAAACTTTTGCTTACTGTTTAAGTATAAAAATTTACTTAAAACATCAGTAGGTATTAAGTCTTATATGTCAAAAATAGTTTTAAACCATACTATGCGTTTATAACGCGTAAAAAGTCAGTTTTAGGCGATTTTAAGGTTATATACGGAAAGCTGAGATTTTTTATCAGTCCAGAAGGCTTAAAATGTTTTATTTAACATATAAAATCAGTAGCAAAAGGTTTGGTATCAAAATGTTATGTAAAACTCATTTTATTAGCAAAAATGGTATAACCGTCAATTACCGAATCAAAACAAGAACCCTATGTTATGATCAGTTTAAAAATAAATAAAAATCTTCAAAAATCCCAAAATATTATATTACATTAGTGGGTAAAAAGTTTGGTGTCGAAATTTGGGTTTAATTAGGCTTTATGCTAAATATGTCGTTTAATTAATAAAAAGATTTCAAATTACGATATTGAGCATAACTCCTAATTTAGACCTCAAACTGATTTCAAATTTTTAGGACAAGTTTATAAATTAGTAAAAAAGGTTTTTGTCCTCTCACATTGTCAAAAATCTCGTTTTTACATTAAAAGGGCATAATGGTCAATTTTAGGCATTTAACGGAAACATACAACAAACTAGGATTACATGGGAACCACATTGTATAAACTCAGAGGGTTATACTAATATGTAATATGGTCCTAATGGAACCCTAAGACCTTTCTAAAATAAGCTAAATCGGGTCAGAACTGAAAGTCAAAGCAAAAGTCTACTTTTACGACTTTCGGTTCCGAACCGAGCCTAAACTTGGAATTATCGGGTTGAACATGGTTAGACATGTTCTTGCATTATTTACCAAGTTATTTTAGTGTTAAAATAGGTTCCATAATTTCTACATTGCTAATTATGAATTTATTTGCAAAAATAGCTTCTGTTGACTTTTTAATATTAAGTTTGACCCGACAATTGACCAAGTTAGAGTGATAATCAGGGGGTGCCCTTTTAAGGACTTATTACCCACATAATTACCAACTTATAGCCACTTTCAATTCGAAAAATGACTAGACCATTAGTGATTAATCACTAAGTCAAAGCTTAATTACGACGGCTTTGACTTTTGGTCATTAAGCTAATAAATTTTGAGCTAGGAAGGCTAAGAATGCTTACAAAGGTTCTTAGCACGAATTAGGAGCTGAAGGAAACTTGCTATAAGTCCAGAGAGCTCCAGAGAGTGAGTTGAGATTAATTTTTGCAAGTAAGCATATTGAACTTACAAACAAGAAGCTTATATAGCCAAATAAAATTCACAAGATCACTCCACATAAGTCTAAGATTGATTCCTGATCATCCCAGGTGTCCCATATGCATGAAATACCATTGGTACAGTCTCTGAATTCGAAAACCATGCTTCTAAGGCGGTGGAACCGGCTGAACCTGCAGCTGTCCATTATTCTACCCAGATACAACCCTTACGGACCGTAAGCTTAAGACCTTACGGTCCGTATCCGTAATTCAAATATTTATCACCCAGTTAAGTCGTCTTACGGACCGTAAGGCAAGAGCGTTGCGGTTCGTAAGCCTTCCATCAGAGACAAAAATTTTGAGAACTTTTAACATTTGACCATGCAACCTATCATATCTCGAATCTCTTGTCACCATCAGCAGGAAAGGCCCATATGATCAGGTCTGCATTGCTAAGAATGCATTGCCATGCATTGGTTGCCTTGGAGTCTTGTAAAAAGAGGTTATTGAATGGAAATTGTCGATTTGCACACGGGATTCCAAATTCTTGGATTTGAATATTGAATTATTCATTACATGATTCAACCGGATACCCATGAAATCCTAATCAGATTTTTTTGGGAATGTAATTATATTTTACCAAAGTTGAAAAAAAATGTTAAAGGGTCACTCAGAGGTAATAATTAACATGTTGACACTTTTAATTTCTTCACATATCCTTTTAACAAGGTCCGGGTTTATAACATGTTTAAAGTCCATGACACGTGTCTTTATTATATTGGTCGTGATTTTACGAGGTGTTACAATTAGGCCGTCATTAAAATCCTTGCGTCCCTGGCAGCGGCGCCAAAAGCTTGATGTGTGTCGGTGTGAATATATTTTTATTTATATTTTAAGCCCTTTTTAACATTTTAGTCAAGTTTTAAATTTATAAAACACGATATTCTACTAACACTAAACACACATATGGGCAAGTGCACCCATCGTAAGCGTAGTATAGCGTTGGTAAGATACCGAGGTCGTCCAAGGAAACAAGAGCTTTTAGTACCGGTTTATCCTCAACGTCTAATCAAATCAAAATTTTAGAAAAAGGTTTTAAACATAAAAATAAAAACTAAAAATGATGAAAATAAAAAATAAAAGAAAAAACAGATAGACAAGATGAATCACTTGGATCCGACTCTCCTATAGAGTAACCTTTGATGTTTTCCGCACTTTTGCACTTTTTAAGAGATTATCTTAGTTATAGTAGTAGGCCCCTCTTTTGAAGGTGACGTTACCCTCAACCCAGTAGTTTGAGTCAGCAAGGATACAATCCTAAAGGGTTGGATTATTGAAAGATAATTAATTAAGTTATTAATGCGTAATGTGGTAGGCCCCTCTTTTGAAGGTGACGTTACCCTCGGCTAAATGGTTTGAGTCAGCAGGGATACAATCCCAAGTAGCCGGGTTAATATATTAATAGTAGTTTACATATGAGGGGATCAAGCCATTCGCACCCTCACCATCCAATACCAGTGGGTATTGAAGGAGGTCCTAGTAAGCTTGACCCAGGTCCTTGCAGGATCTATACACTGAACAAGGCAAGAACCTTACCAAACCATTCCCTTAACCCCCGATCTGGTAGCCAACATATCTCTATATAGACCGTAGAGATATGAATGGTGTAAATCTTTTATTTTATATAGACAGTAAAATAACGCCAAGACACCACAGACAAATGATAAGGAAGTTTCACCTTCAACATAAGAAACTAGTTATTAAAGTCATTAATACAGAACCAAATAAAAAGTGCGAAAAGATTAAAAAACAAAAATATTACACTAAATGCTTGTCTTCAACAAGTGATGTAAGAGACTTAGGCAAACATGACCTTTGATTGTCAAGAACTCTTACTATCAATCTTGGATCCCGAGACTACTACACACACTCTATGATGGATGATGGTGGTGGATGTGGGTGTTGTGATGGTGGTGGAGTGTGAGTGAAGTGGGAGAGAGGTGGTTTGCCAAGGGATGCCATTGAAGTGAACCAAGCTCCTCTATTTATAGCCTTCACAGAAGCCCGGACACGGCCCCGTGTCCATCCACTTTCTCTTTCTTCATTAAATGCAATTTGTCTGCATTAGTTGACCATGCCCCCGTGTCCATTGGGCACAACCCCGTGTGCAGAAGCGTATCTGTCCTATCAAGATTTGCTTGGATTTTGCGAATCTTAGCGTTGATCACAGCCGTGTGGAGCTGGACACGCCCCCGTGTTGGGGAATAGAAGCTTCTACGCTTTTGTCTTTTCTGCAGACGCTTGGGCACGCCCCCGTGTCCTTTGGGCACGGGGCGTGTTCAGCCATCTAATCTCTTGTTTTTGCTTGGGAAGATGCTGTCGAGGGGTCGGGCATGCCACGTTTATTCCTTTCCTTGTATTTATGTTAGATTTAGATGTATCTTTGCTTCTTTTGTTCATTTGAGCTCATTTAATCCTGAAAATACAAAACAAAGACAAAAGCACACTTTTTCCAACAAAAGCACACTTTTTCACATAAGGTTTAAAGGTCAAATTTGGAAATCTGAGTTTAAAACTTTTGCTTACTGTTAAAGTATAAAATTTTACTTAAAATATCAGTAGGTATCAAGTCATATATATTTAAAATAGTTTTAATACATACTATGCGCTTAAAACGCGTAAAAATGCGGTTTTAAGCGATTTCGCGGTTTTTAAGGAAAAGTTGATATTTTTTTCATTCCAGAAAGCTAAAAATGTTTTATTTATCTTATAAAATCAATAGAAAAAGGTTTGGGGTCAAAATGTTTTGTAAAACTCAATTTATAAGCCAGAAGGGCAAAACCGGCAATTACCGAATCAAGCCTAGAACCCTATGTTATGCTCAGCCTAAAAATAAATAAAAATCTTCAAAAATCCCAAAATATTATTTTATATCAGTAGGTGAAAAGTTTGGTATAAAAATTTGGGTTTAAATAGGTTTTATGCTAATTACGCCGTTTAATTAATAAAAAGCTTTCTAATTACGTTATTGAGCATAACTCCTAATCTAGACCTCAAACTGATGTCAAATTTTAGGGACAAGTTTATAAATTAGTAATAAAGATTATTGTCCTCTCACATTATCAAAATTCTCGTTTTAGGGTCAAAAGGGCATAACGGTCAACATTTAGGCATTTAACGGAAAGATGCATGAACTAGGATTTCTATGGAACCAAGTTGTATAACCTCGGAGGGTTATACTAACCTATAATATGGTCCTAATGGAATCCTAAGGCATATCTAAACTAAGCTAAATCGGGTCAGAACTGAAAGTCAAAGCAAAAGTCAACTTTTGCGACTTTCGGTTCCGAACCGAGCCTATACTTAGAATTGTCGGGTTGAATCATGCTTAGGCATGTTCAACTAATATTTACCAAGTTATTAAAGTGAGAAAACTGATTTTATGGTTTCTTATATTAATAGTTATGAATTTATCTAAAACTAACCCGTTTGACTTTCATTTGACCCGACAATTTAACTAAGTAAACGTGGTAATTTGGAGGTGCCCTTTTGAGGGTTTAATGCCTACCTAATTACGATCACGTAGCCATGTTCGTTGTGAACAATGGCTCAACCGTTTAAAAGTCAAAGCGTTTATCGAAACGCTTGACTTTTCGGTCTATAACGCTAAACGATTTAAACTAAGCACGAAAGAACACTTACAAAGGGTCCAATGGACAGAAGGAGGTTCTCAAGAAGCTCAAGATCCTCCAAGAATTAGAGAACAAGCAGATTTGAAATGAAGGTGCAAATGAAAGCTAAGAACAAAGGGGTATTTATAGGTTTTTGAGGACCGTTAGGATCGTTCCTCGATAAGCGTGCATAAATCTGGACCATACACATCATGCCCACTGAATTGGCAATCTATGGGCGCCCAAAACAACCCATAGGATGAAGAAAAACCACTTGCAACACCTGGAAACAGCTGGAACAGGCTGTAACTGACTTTTGCAGCTCTGATGAAGTCACACGGCCCGCGTAAGAGTTCAAGAGGGCTTACGCGGCCCGCCTAGCTTTCCCAGATCAGCAAACAACTTTGAAACAATAACAGAAATGGTCCCTGTTAGCTTTTAAGGTCATGTTTGGCACGTTTAAAGCCCGTTAAGTTATTTACAAGGTTCCACAATAAATCCTAAACATAGGGAACATGAAACATGCTTGAAAACATGTCGGATGTCGGTTCGTTTGGCCGTACGGTCACGTTGTTCGTCTAATTACGACGAAACACGAACGGACACTAAAAACGATCCAAACTACGCGACGAGTGGAATTTTATCAAGCCAAACACTAAAATAAAATATTTTAGTGCTTACATAAATTTTTGGGTGCCCGGGTATATTCAGAATGCGAGATATGCGCGAAAGTGCAAACTTGTGCACTTTTTGACACTTTTAGTCCCTGCATGATTTAAAAGTTTATTTTTGCGCACCAAACACCTCTAAGCCTATATCAAAGCTATATAAAGGATAATTAGGGCATGTTTAAATCATGGTCATATTCCGGAAGGTCCGTTACTATACGATTCGGCATACTTTAGCAGTTTGACGCAATTAGTCCTTTAATCGCACAAAGTAGCGCGAAATGTCGTTTACTGACATCCAAGCCTTCCATGGCCTATAATGGGCATTCCCAAGCATATACTTAAATATCACTACACTCCTGATTGCTTAAAAGGTCACCGAAAGGCGTAGATTCAAAAGTTGACGCTTTAGGTCCCTCTATTGCGCAAACTTGCGCATCTCATCATTTAATAGCATTGAAGCCTCATCTAATCCATATCAGGCATTCTTGAAAGTATTATTAAACATCACGATGCTTCGGGTTCGCTAAAAGGTCATTCAGAGGTATAATTAAACATATTGACACTTTTAGCCCTTCTAACTTGCAAAGTTGCGCGTAACTTTACTTATAGGCATAAAAACCTTAGATGGCCAATACTTGGCATTCCCAAGAGTATAATAAAATATCATGAAACTCCCGGTTTTTTAAAAGTTCACTCAGAGGTAAGAATTAACATGTTGACGCTTTTAACCTTTCATTGCGCAAACTTTCAATTAATTACGTAAACGGCTACACTCGATCAATAAGTGGATCATTTGTGAATATAAACATCGTAAGAGGTTATTTAGAAACTTATTTTAGGTATGCTAACACTTCCAGTCCTTTCATAATCAAAGTTTTCGAGTTTTCAAAGAATTAGTCCCTCAAATTCAACATTTGACTTCATTAGGGTTTATTACACATGTCAATACATCATTGGACGTGATTTTACGAGGTGTTACATCCTCACCCCCTTAAAAGAAATCTCGACCTCGAGATTTTCTAAAATGCTGGAAGTACTTTTTGTCGCATAGTGGACTTAACTTCTATAGCATATCTGGAGCCTCTTCAAGCTCACAAACTGACATCTATAATATGTATATGTATTCTTTTTGGAGCTTCTTAACCTGTCGATCCTCAATTGATACAGGTTCTCATCATATCATCCATCTGCATATCATTATATGATAATGCTTCTTGACTTATTGGTGAAACACATCCTTAAATCATTAGTGTGTAATGCATTGCGAGCTCCGCCAAGCTCCTTAAATAGGTTTTAGCTTATAAGCTATTTGATCTTGATACATCTGATTTCCTCGGATGATTCTATATATTCAGAGTTTAACTAGCCTGATAATTAACAAATTGGCACACCTTTCCAGGGTGCTATCTTTTGTTGAACCTTATTCCTTAACAAGAACTTAGGAGGGTTGCTACTTTCATTAATCCTTGATTTTCTGTCGAATATTGGCAACTTACAGATGATTATGGATTTGTTTGATCTTATTCGTTGTTTCCAAGGCAACTTTCAGATTCTGATAATTGGACTTACCAATCTTCTGTCTAACAAAAAATGTTTAGCATTCCATCTATGCAAGGTCTCCAAGGAAGCAGCCTTGACACTTATATAACAACTATTATAGAAAAACTTATTTTAAGGTGGGATGGTTATTCCAACCACTGCTTAAAACTATTTTTTTTGGAATAGCTAATCCTTGCCGTTAGTCGAACAAATCGACGATCCTGGGCAGCTGATGGAAATTTTTAATTGTTGCCTAAATAGGGTTGCGGTAATCAATGCATAAGCAAAATGAACCGTCTTTCTTAATTAACTATACCGAATCATCAGAATATTAAGTTAGGCTATATGAATCCTTTATTTAAAACTTACTTAATCAGGGTTTCGATTATTCCAATGATGGTACTAGCCGTCTTGGAGATTTCATAATAATACAGCCCTAAATGGGATATAAATCTTAACTCTACTTGTCTCTCAGGAGGTAAACAGGGTAATCTTAGGAGAAGATAATCAAGATACAAGGAGGTTACAGAGATTTTCCATATCTTAGGCTCCAATTCATCTATCATTGCTTGTGTCAAATAAGTGACACATTTATGTTACAGGTCCACGAATTCCTTAATCGTGAACATTTACTTGGACAATTCCATTCTGGATATCTTCTTTGAATACCATTAGCTGACTTAGTACCATATGACCATCGGAATATCTTTGTGGTCCCATGCATTAAACCTCCATACTGATCAGGCATGGAAGCAATCTATGGAACATATTAAGATACACCAATCCTCACATGGCGCTTTTTATCACACCGTCTGGTATTCGTAATCGATAGCGATCAAAGAGATACCAACTATATATGCTGACGCACTTCCTCTATAGAGAGGATACTTCAAAAATTCTACGACTGAAGGCTTCTGACAGGAACAGAAGAAATGGTTCCTATGATTTCGTCTGTAAGTTTTACCTTACACTTAATATCTGGGGTCCTTACGGAAAATTTCTAAAAGTTTGCTAAACTTATGGTCTTATGAGAGACTTAGCAGCACTTGAAACCAAACGTAACTCCTAGCAATAAAATTCACTATAAGGGATTTACCTGGTGTCATTATTAATGTGAACTGCCTTTAATCATTCATTAGGAGGGTTAAACGCCTCCATTCTTAATTCTTTTAAACTTAGATGCAAATTTTTTGACAACTTTAGGGCAGTCTCAGCTTTGACTGGTTGTTTCTTAATCTATATAACATCAGTAGCTGAGGTAGATCCATAATGGATATATAATAAGCAGACTTTGAAACCTTAATCTGCCCTCTTATTTCTGATGCTAACCACCAATAATTATTGCATTAAGCTTAGTTTTTGGGTAGATGGAATAGGGTACTATCTCAGCCAATGAATTAAAATTTGTAACATACCGTCGACAGTCTAGAACTTTTATGGTGAGAGTTAGAAAATTTCTTATTCCATCTTTTTTCCATTTCGTGATGCGGATAATAGGTTATCCTAATAAGGTCCCTAAAAGTTGGACCATCCCATATTGTATAAGGGGATCTTTCTTGTGGACTTCATTAATGTCCTCACTAATTAAGGGTATTGCCATCGAATGACTGTGATGCATACCTCCCCGTGTCCTTTCCAGCATAACCGCTAATACACTTAATGGTTTCTACTTCATTCAACAATTCCCTGCAATCGATGGCCCCTTTTTACTATTGAAGTCTCTTGACTTCCAAGAGACGAAGTACTTTTAAGTACATCCTAAAAAGAATGGGCTCCTCGCCATATATGATTTTGTTGAGTTTATTCTTCGCATTTGAAGTATGAATATAGCTCTTCTCATGAGCAACGACATGTGTTTTAAAGCGAGCAGCATTCGAATTTTTGAACCTTTTCATGACTTTTCTCATAGCCTTCCTAACAGCTGCGTTAATTACAGTTTTGGAGATTAACTCCATTAACATTGATGTTCACATTTGATGCACCATTAACATTTGTCGCATCTCTAGCATTGCGACGGTTGTTTGTCTCTTCTGAGTTTTCCATACTCGAAGCTTTGGTATTAAACTCCGAATTCAACAAGTGCTTAGGCAATCCATACCCAGTATCTCCTTGAATGGTCAAAGGCTTACCATAAGGAGTTTTGATAACTACATACTTCTTATCACACCCAATATGGGCTTGGTTACATGACGACCAATCCATTCCTATCACTATATCTAGTCTCTTTATCTTAACGGAAACAAGGACAGTGGAAAAGAGTAATTCCTAACGGATATAAAACATCCATCTAATATTGCTGAAGCAGTCTCTGAGGTACTATCGGCCAATTCTACTTCATATCTAACGCTTAGAGTTTTAACAGGAAGATTTAATAGTTTACAAAATCTATTGTCTACGAAAGACTTATCTGAACCTGAATCAAATAATACTCTAGCATGAACGTCACTGACAAGGAAAGTACCTGTTGTGACATTGTCATCCTGAACGACCTCTTGGGCATTCATTCGAGAGTCTCCAGCTTTGGTCTTCTTAGCCTCCCCAGGCTTCTTGGTTTTATTTGGGCAATTTGTCTTGATGTGCCCTTTTTCATTGCAACCATAGCAGGTTGCGTCTTCCAACTTCTTGCAATCCAAGGTCTTGTGCTCCTTGGACTTGCAGATTCCATAAGGTAGGGGCTGAGATTCAAATCTGCATTTCCCGAGATGGTATTTCCTACAGGTTTTGCATCTGGTCTTATCACCTGAATGCTGGTTGTCCTTCAAGTCCTTGCATTCATGGGTCTTGTGATCCATCTCTTTACAGATGGCACATCCCCTGGTCTGTTCATAGAAACATTTTCTGAAGTGCTTCTTCCTGCAGGTTTTACATTCGGGTTTTGCCTCCTTTGGCTTGGACTGGTTATAGCTTGAACCGGTCTTACCCTTTTTGTAACCCTTATTTAGGGTATTATCGCACTTTCGCTTATGATCCTTTAATACTCGGTCCACAGCTTTGTTTACATCTGTATCTATCATATCCTGTAACAGGATGCCCGTCAAGTTCAGTCTTGCATCGTCATTCTGATCAACTGGATGATTGTGGGCTTCAGAGGAGTCAGCCATGGTGAAGCTTTGAAGGCTACAACCAAGTAGTAATAATTTGCTTAATTATAGTGAATTGTCGAACTTGATGATTAAATAGCCATGGTGTAAATCAACCATATAGGCCAATAGATAGTATTAAATTTATTTGATTATGTTTTGCCTAGGTTTTTAAATAAACCATCTTTGGCGTTCAAACAGAATATAATCCTTCATATTTATTAGACAGGGGACATAAATCACGACTGTCAATGTCGTACCGACATTTTATATACAGCACAAGGGCTTGTCCCAAAGGACTTTTCGATGGCACAGAGGCCTTGTCACTAAGGAAATTTTAAAACATAATCAATGATTCCTTTGGATCGGAAAATTTCATAATTCATTATCTTGATAAGAAGTTATGAAATAAAACTATCTTTTCATGTATACATCTTTGCCCGAAGGTATTCATCCAAATGGATGTTTCGATGTGTACATCATGTTCGACGTTTATTAGCCATGAGTCCTATTGATCATTTAGGCTAAATAAGGGGTTTGGAAGTTCCTAATATAAAGATGACAAGTGTGATTTTATCGCATCACTGTTGTCCGGAGCGTTAACATGTTTTCAGATGTTAACGAGGATCTGAGTTTCTTTTAAACAGGTCTTACCATCATAGCTAGGTCTTTAATGACATTCAAGCTAGGTTATACCTTTTAAGATTCTCTTTTAATATGTATACTGGCAAGAAAGGAATGATATTTATTTTATTCAGGATTTTCATTATAATTATCCTAGATTTAATTAAAATATAACTATGGCACAAACAGGCCAAATCACAAGGGCAACTTTAAATTATAAACCATGATTTTGTAGAATCAAGGTATTTAGGCTTCAACGTTGTTCATTGCCTTTTCTTGACAGGGAGTTGTAGGCTACGACTGTCATTTGTCTTATATGACAATGAATATGGCCCGTAAGCATTACATCCCTAATGGATGCTTAATTCACAAAATAAGAAAGGATTTCGGGAGAATCCAGTATAAGAATGATTTATGCGATTTTATTGAATCACATTTGCCAGGGATGTTAACATGTTTACAAATGTTAACAAGGATTTGAATCTTTTGAATAGGTTCTACCATCTTTGCCTTCTCTGAAATGACATATAGGCTAGGTTGTACATTTAATATTTAACACAGAACAATCCTAAATTGAGATATTAATAAGGATCTGAATCTAATTAAGGAACTACCATATTGGCCCTGTCTCAATATGACACATGGGCTAGGTCTTGTCCTTTTTAGAATTTTCCATTTTATTATAATGGTAGATCTTATAAAAGGAATGTTATTATTCATATTTTATGTTCATATATAATGATGTAAATAACATTTAGATAAAACATTCCAAGGATTTTTAAAAGAGGTACAGAATTGCCCTGAACGGGACTTGAAAGGAATAATGTTGTCCACGAAGGGACGGAAAGATAAATATGTCCTTATAAGGACTACTAAGGAAACAATCTTCAGCAAAAGGAGTTTCTTCTTCATTTTATTTCCAAATGCTTTCTCCTTGGTTGCACGTTAATCCTAGTCGCAGTACGAAGCTCGGCCTTCCCTAGGCTTCAAATGGGGAGATTTTCCATTATGGCTTCCTTGCTTGGTGTCATATTAAAATATATAGAATTGAAGGCAATAATTCTCCGAATAGAGATGAAAGTATTCCTATGTTAAGTCTAGACTCAGAAGGTCAAGGAATGTGCTACTGTGTCATTGAGATTAAACACAAAAGGCTAGTGTTTAATTCACTCAATGTTGGCTCTGATACCAACCTGTCACACCCCGATATTTCCACGTATTACCGGTGGGCCCGGTGGGGAGTATCGTGACGTAGTTGATATCATCATAGTCAAACAACACAATTTAAATGCACAGCGGAAGCAAGAGATAAAAATATATTACAATCCGATAAAGAGTAATATCAAGTATTACAAATACGGTTGTAAAAGATCCACAGGCGGATCAAAAGATAAAAGAAACTTTGTTCAACAGACTTTAAGGCATCTAAGCTTGCGAGACTTTTATTTGATGCTAGGAGAGGCCAGCCTATTCCGATTAGTACCTGCACTTAGCCTTTTTGGGAAAATACGTTAGTTTACACTGGTAAATACAATTTAACTGGCTCATTTTGAAAACGATTAAGAAAATTGATTTGAATGCACAAGGCACAAAACATTTTTATAACTTGGGATAATTATTTTTTATATAAACTTGTAAAAGAATTACATGTTCGTTATACGTTCAGTAGCCCAGATTGACTCCGGGTTAAAGATTAATAGACACACCACATGATATAGTCCCGCGGCGAGTTATTCCCGAAACCGGCGGTTATACCTTATTATTTATATATGCACTGTCGGGTGTACGCCTACACCCCGTGCTTAGGTCGTGGCCATTTCGTAAAATGATGCCAAGGATATCCGGGACATGGTCATTAAGCCCCCAAAGGCTTTAAGCAAACAAAACAATTTAAACGGGTCATTTCAATAAATTAACCTTCATACGATTAAAGATTCAATGCCCGACAAAGCGGTATTTTAATATACCGTATCCCAAGCCCGTATAAGGGGAAAATATGTTAAAAGTATTTACCTGAGAAAATTTATAAAATTTATCCCAGCCGTATACCACCAAGCAAGTACAGATAGCTTTTACTGGGCTCCTAAATCTGGAACGAAGGTTTTTAATAACCTATTAGATTCCTAACGGGTTTTAATTAAGCCTATGCTTAGACCGGTTAGTTTCAAAGAAGGATACGGTTCAAAACGCATGATTAAGCGAGAACCGGACTAGAATGTGGTTTAGACCCGACAAGCTTGTATACTTGTGTAACAAGGGTAAACTAAACACATTCTGGATTTTGAGATAAAATGATAGGGTTTGACCCGTTTCGGCTAAGTTATGTAAACTAGTTACATAAGCCGACCTGAACGCAAAAAGTGCGTAACGGGTAACCAAAAGAGTCATGAACATGTTTCCTAAGTTAATATGCCTTAAATATGTTGTGATATCAGTAGGATACCTTCCATTATGCCCAAAACGAATTAAAACTCAAATTCTGCCCGTAGGGGTATTTTGGTCATTTAAAAGGTTATAAAAGAGGTTTAATATAAATATGAGTTTCAAGTCTGATTTAATCAGTAATAATACTTAATTTAATAAGTTATATCAGTAGGGTATTACACATATGTGAATTTTATCATTCATAACCATACTATGCACCGAAGGGGCATTTTGGTAATTTCACATAAGGTTTAAAGGTCAAATTTGGACATCTGAGTTTAAAACTTTTTCTTACTGTTAAAGTATAAAATTTTACTTAAAATATCAGTAGGTATCAAGCCTATATATTTAAAATAGTTTTAATACATACTATGCGCTTAAAACGCTTAAAAATGCGGTTTTAAGCGATTTCCGGGTTTTTAAGGAAAAGCTGATATTTTTTTTTCATTCAAGAAAGCTAAAAATGTTTTATTTATCTTATAAAATCAATAGCAAAAGGTTTGGGGTCAAAATGTTTTGTAAAACTCAATTTATAAGCCAGAAGGGCAAAACCGGCAATTACCGAATCAAGCCTAGAACCCTATGTTATGCTCAGCCTAAAAATAAATAAACATCTTCAAAAATCCCAAAATATTATTTTATATCAGTAGGTAAAAAGTTTGGTATAAAAATTTGGGTTTAAATAGGCTTTATGCTAATTACGCCGTTTAATTAATAAAAAGCTTTCTAATTACGCTATTGAGCATAACTCCTAATCTAGACCTCAAACTGATGTCAAATTTTAGGGACAAGTTTATAAATTAGTAATAAAGATTATTGTCCTCTCACATTTTCAAAATTCTCGTCTTAGGGTCAAAAGGGCATAACGGTCAACATTTAGGCATTTAACGGAAACATGCATGAACTAGGATTTCTATGGAACCAAGTTGTATAACCTCGGAGGGTTATACTAACATATAATATGGTCCTAATAGAATCCTAAGGCATATCTAAACTAAGCTAAATTGGGTCAGAACTGAAATTCAAAGCAAAAGTCAACTTTTGCGACTTTCGGTTCTGAACCGAGCCTATATTTAGAATTGTCGGGTTGAATCATGCTTAGGCATGTTCAACTAATATTTACCAAGTTATTAAAGTGAGAAAACTGGTTTTATGGTTTCTTATATTAATAGTTATGAATATATCTAAAACGAACCCGTTTGACTTTCATTTGACCCGACAATTTAACTAAGTAAACGTGGTAATTTGGAGGTGCCCTTTTGAGGGTTTAATGCCTACCTAATTACGATCACGTAGCCATGTTCTTTGCGAACAATGGCTCAACCGTTTAAAAGTCAAAGCGTTTATCGAAACGCTTGACTTTTCGGTTTATAACGCTAAACGATTTAAACTAAGCACGAAAGAACACTTACAAAGGGTCCAAGGGACAGAAGGAGGTTCTCAAGAAGCTCAAGATCCTCCAAGAATTAGAGAACACGCAGATTTGAAATGAAGGTGCAAATGAAAGCTAAGAACAAAGGGGTATTTATAGGTTTTTGAGGATCGTTAGGATCATTCCTCGATAAGCGTGCATAAATCTGGACCGTACACATCATGCCCACTGAATTGGCAATCTATGGGCGCCCAAAACAACCCATACGATGAAGAAAAACCACTTGCAACACCTGGAAACAGCTGGAACAGGCTGTAACTGACTTTTACAGCTCTGATGAAGTCACACGGTCCGCGTAAGAGTTCAAGAGGGCTTACGCGGCCCGCCTAGCTTTCCCAGATCAGCAAACAACTTTGAAACAATGACAGAAATGGTCCCTGTTAGCTTTTAAGGTCACGTTTGGCATGTTTAAAGCCCGTTAAGCTATTTAAAAGGTTCCACAATAAAGCCTAAACATAGGGAACATGAAACATGCTTGAAAACATGTCGGATGTCGGTTCGTTTGGCCGTACGGTCACGTTGTTCGTTTAATTACGACGAAACACGAACAGACGCTAAAAACGATCCAAACTACGTGACGAGTGGAATTTTATCAAGCCAAACACTAAAATAAAATATTTTAGTGCTTACATAAATTTTTGGGTTCCCGGGTATATTCAGAATGCGAGATATGCGCGAAAGTGCAAACTTGTGCACTTTTTGACACTTTTAGTCCCTGCATGACTTAAAAGTTTATTTTTGCGCACCAAACACCTCTAAGCCTATATCTAAGCTATATAAAGGATAATTAGAGCATGTTTAACTCATGGTCATATTCCAGAAGGTCCGTTACTATACGAATCGGCATACTTTAGCAGTTTGACGCAATTAGTCCTTTAATCGCACAAAGTAGCGCGAAATGTTGTTTACTGACATCCAAGCCTTCCATGGCCCATAATGGGCATTCCCAAGCATATACTTAAATATCACTACACTCCTGATTGCTTAAAAGGTCACCGAAAGGTGTAGATTCAAAAGTTGACGCTTTAGGTCCCTCTATTGCGCAAACTTGCGCATCTCATCATTTAATAGCATTGAAGCCTCATCTAATTCATGCCAGGCATTCTTAAAAGTATTATTAAACATCACGA
>JARYGA010053648.1:0-22314 GCA_030545235.1 Helianthus tuberosus
CTAAAGTTTCAATTTTTGTTAATTTACCCCCTTTGATTAATTTGATTTTTCACTTCTAATGCAAAACTTTTCATCTTTTGCAATTTAGCTCCTTTGATTTTTTTTTACTTTTACCCAAACCTTTTCGTCTTTTGCAACTTTGGTCCCTTATACTTTTCATCTTTCGCAAGTTTTCTGTTTAACGTTCGTTCTAGATTTTCCGAGTTAACACGCCGCAACGTGTGTGTGGGGTTCAACGTTTTTTCATCTACGTTTTCCCGTTTAACAAGTCCATCGAAGTGCGTCTATTTTCCCCGTTTGATAGGTCTGTCGCAACGCGCGGGGCATAGATCGACTTAGTTATTCTTTTCTATGTTTTACACAGGCTCGCGGTCATGTAAGAAACATTTGGCTTTCATCTAATATGATATATAACTAACGAATTCCCCGCCGCATTGCAGCTGGTGGTAATTCTAGTATATACTAACTTGCAATTTAGGTATGCATTATGGGTTGTACCATGGGTTTTAGTGGGTTGTATCCACCTTTTGTTTTTTTTATCTTTTTTTATACTTTTAACCTAATAATTTTATATATTTTACAATTTAACCCCAAAACTTTTTCACTTTTAACTTTAGTTCTTTATACTTTTCATCGCTTATATTTTTCCTTTTACGTTTATGTCAAAATTTTGCGAGTTAACACGCTACAGCATGCGTGTGTGGTTTAATGTTTTTACCCCTATTTTTCCCATTTAACGGCCCGTTCGCAATGCGCTGCTCATAGATCAACTTAGTTATTGTTTTCTAGTGAACTTTTTTTTACGATAAAAGAATAAAAAATACAATAAAATTTTAAAATACTAGCAATCACTACTGAAAATACATATTATCCATAACGAAAAAAAACTATTGCAAAAGAGAAAGCAGCAGTAAAGCAGCGGACGCAACAACCATGGAAATTGTGACCGGGGTTGTAGATCCAACTTCCATAAGAGCGGGAGCAGGCGTGATAGAGAACTCAGATTCTCGAGCAAAGATAAACGTTGAGGATATTAGCAAAAGGCAAAGGGCGATAAATGTGAATCTGAATACGATTGCAAACACCATTGTCAAAGGTTGAGAAGAATATCGCAGAGAGACGAGTGGGTGAATTTGGGGGTTAAATGAGTGAATGTGTTTATGGAAGAGACTGGTGATGCATTTTAAGTTTTAACGACAGGGACTAAGAGCATTCACGTCTTTTGAGCGGGACTAAGAGCATTTATATCAGCTACACCATAACTCCCCTCATTTTTATAATTTAAAGTAATGTCTAAAAATCATCATTTTTCACTCCACGTGAGAACCACCATATCTATGCCTTGTTTTTATATTTTGAAAAATTGCTACAGTAACTTTTTATATATGAAAAGCTACTATTCACCCTATATCAAATTATTATGTGTATAAAAACGAGGAATATAATAAACTATGTGTTTGTGAATAAGATGAAGATAAAAATAGTGGATGAAATATAATTTAAAGGGAAATTTACCAAAATAGCCAAGAATATAGTTTGACCACCAAAATAGCCATTTGATGCCTCCTTGGAGCAGGGCATCACGGATTCAAATGTGCGGGATGCCTCTTTCAAGACCCCTCATGCATCTTTAAATATGGAAGTGACACGTGTCTCAATGATTAGGTAGACTCATCCAATGCCTCAGCAGACTCTTCCAATGCCTCAGGCAGACTCATCCAATGCCCCTCAGCAGACTCATCCAATGCCTCAGCAGACTCCTCCAATGCCTCAGGCAGACGCATCCCCGGGATGCGTCTGGAAGTGCCGGGATGCGTCTGGGGAAGTGCCGGGATGCGTCTGGAAATGCCGGGATGCGTCTGGGAAGTGCCGGGATGCGTCTGGAAGTGCACGGGATGCGTCTGAAAGTTGCAGTCATCTCCGGCGAGTTGCAGACGCCTCCGGCTCCGTCTCCGGCGAGTTGCAGACGCCTCCGGCTCCGTCTTCGGCGAGTTGCATACGCCTCCAGCTCCCGTCTCCGACACCTGCAACTAGGGGGCTCGATTTCAGATCGTTTTTCCAGCAACCATGGCGGTGGTTGGGATTTTGGGGTGGAGATCCGTCGTGCCACCGTCGTAGTTGATCGACCCGCCACCCTCCATCTCCGCCTTATTATTTTCAGCCATTTTTATAAAAACCTGCAACAAAAAAGTCTTGAAGATGAAGAAAAGGTGCCTCGAAAACCGGTTAAGAAAGAGACAGGAAAAGTAAATGGAGGTGGAGGTAGGGTGTAGGGGTGATGTGGGGGTGTAGGGGCTATGGAGGGGTGATAGATGGTGGGTCCCATAACACATGTCCATTTAAGAGTGAAGGACTCATAAGACTATCTCGGGATCTGTGATGCCCTGCTCCAAGGAGGCATCAAATGGCTATTTTGGTGGTCAAACTATATTCTTGGCTATTTTGGTAAATAGCCCTAATTTAAATGATAAATATGATTTTTAGTTAAATTATACAGCAAAAACAAAATGATGACATAATGCTCTAATGACAACTCTATAAGAAAAAAGGAAAGAAAATAATTGTATCTTTTTATTATATGTTTGCCTTATGTACAAGTCTTGATGCAAAACTACTATCGACTCGGTGATCTCACTGAAAGCAATCTCTCTATTCCAAAACGGTAGAGGCAAGACTGTTTACATTTTACCCTCCTCAGACTCTACCTTAACTTTGCTATTAGTCGAATTTACTAAGTTTGATCAGACCCTACCTTAATTTTGTTATTGATCGGATTTACTAAGTTTGATTAGACCTTACCTTAACTTTGCTATTTGTCGGATTTACTAAGTTTGATGATGATGATGATGAATTATATGCTTGAATAGGGCTATTTTCAAACTACTTGGTTTACAAGGTTTATGTTTCCAAGGGTAATTCGTAATTTTAAAGTAACAAGAATATAAAGAGAAAAAAACTTCAAATTTATGTTAAACTTAAGGTTTTGGTTTGGCTCGACCCACTGACCCATGAACACGCCCAGTTTAACACCATGATGTCTTTCATATGCTTTGAGGATTAGGATCAAATACAAAGGATCCTAATTGTAAGAAGTGTAAGAAGGATTTATAGAGTGACAAGTGTCCAATAACCTAAAAAAACCCACTACACAAAAAAACCCACTAAAAAAAAAAAAAAAAAAAAAAAACTTAAACATCAACCACCACCAACCCCCCCACCCCTACCCTCCACATCACCCACCCCCAAAAAAAAAAAAAAAAAAAAAAAAAAAAAATTTTTTTTTTTTTTTTTTTTTTGCCGAGGGGGTGGGGGTTTAGGTTTTTGGGTGGTGGTGGGGGTGGGGGTGGGTGTTTAGTTTTTTTTATATTTTTTTTTTAGGTTTTTGGGGGGTGGGGGATGGGGGGGTTAGGTTTTTTTTAGGTTTTTGGAGGGTGGGGGGGGGGGGGGGGGGGGGGGTTAGGTTTTTTTTAGGTTTTTGGGGGGTGGAGGTTGGGGGGGGGGGGGGGTTAGGTTTTTTGAGGGTTTTTTTGGTGAGGTATAGTTTTTTTTTTGTTTTTTTTTGCGGGGGGGGGGGGGGGGGGGGGGGGGGGGGTGGGGGGGGTGGGGGGTTTAGGTTTTTGGGTGGGTGGGGGGGGGGGGGGGGGTGGGTGTTTAGGTTTTTGGTGGTGATGTAGTGGGTTTAGTTTTAGGTTATTGGACACTTGTCACTCTATAAATCCTTCTTACACTTCTTACAATAAGAAGCCTTTGTAGAATAACTTGACCCTATGCTTTGATATGCACCTATTTGACTATTTCTACCGCACTTATTAACCAAATAAAAGGTCAACGCCACGCTTAATGGGATTTTAGAATCCATTTACGACTTCCTAATCTTTACTTCTTAAGACCTTAAAACCCGTCTTAACAGAAAACACAAGCTACAACAGTTAGACAGAAATGCCCCTGGAAGATGACTCAGCTTCCAAGTACTTGCACATCCTCTCCATAACCTCCCTACCCTTGGCACTGTTCTGCTGAAACTTCTCGACACATTTTTGCTCTATCTTCTCCGCCATTGATGCCAGCTTCGACAATGGCTTTATCCTTATGCTCGTTTCTTGCCTGCAAAGTGTCCATCCGGTTGGATTGTCTGGGTGCGGATCGTACCTAACAATTTCAACGCGTTTTTATTTGTTCAGTAATAACAAGTCAAACGAGCATAAATATTTTTTAAAACAGCTAAAGAGAAATCGGGTCAAAAGTGACCAAAAGTGTTAAGTAGCTTTTGAGTAAATAGTTTTTTAATAACATTTTGTTCAATACGTATTCGCAGATGTAAAAAGGTTGTTGAAATTGGCCCAATCTAATTTGACCCACATACACATATTACCCGTTTGTATTTGCACTTAACAAAAAAAACTGTTGGCTCAAACTGAATGGGGAAAAAGTCACATAACGCATATCAAAGTACTTGCAAAGTTCTACATTTTGTATACATATTATTTAAAAAAATATATATAGAGAAAGGTTTTAATACAAAAATATATAGAGAAAGGTTTTAATACAAAAGGCTCTTTAACGTGAGACGGTACACGACCACCAATATAACGTGCGTAATTAGGGTTTAACCCAACCCATGCGTAATTATGCAAATAACGTGCGTAATTATGTATTATAACGTGCGTAATTATGCAATAATGTGCGTAATAGTGCAAAGTTAATTACTATTGTGCCACCGCGTTCAATTGAAAGCCTAGATTAGATCAAATGTGAGGTTGAGATGCTCGTGTACGCATCGCACGATAAGGTGGTCTTGTACGTTAACCGGCCTGTTTTAATAATCATACTTAATGCATAACTCTTAACAAAAATTAAAAAGAATAAAAAGTAAAGAGGTATGCCAGCCCAAATTGACCTGCACATAAAAATGCCTTTTCGAATTGACCAAGGTCAAATTTTGACCTGTTACCCAACTTTAGGGACCCACATAATCATACCTGATCTTCTCTTCCACCTCAACGTATTTCTGCAGACTAATGTTCTTGGTAGCAAGCTGCATCGATCGAGTTTTGGCATCAACAACAGTTGACTCGACACAATGGCAAATATCTTGACCAACAATCTTGCGAAGGAACCATGGACCAGGAGCATGGATGGTGATGGCACGGGTGGTGTAGAGCTTACCGGAATCAGACTCGAGCTTGTGGTTCAATGTGTCAACTTGTAGGATGTGTGATAAGGTGCGTTTGTTCTCTGGGTCGGCAAACTTGCGCCATGATGCAGATGTGACTCGTTCCCATGGGTGCTTGTAAATGTGCTCTTGTGAGTATGCTCTAACCATTTTATAGGTTTAATCGCTTGTTTTGACCTGCATACCAGCCATAACAAACAATTACCTGTTATGAGCCATAAGCTAAAATAGAAACAATCAAAACGAACAAATATAAAAATTAAAGAACGGATCAAAATCATTATAGCAAGCTGACTGTGCCAACCCCAATTCAGTGAACAAATGCATCAACTAATCAAATACAAGTTACTAAAGCATGTTAGATGTGAAGACAAATTTCAAGTTTCAACTCAAAAAATGGTGATGAAGAACTCCATGAACCAAGAACAATATGTAAAATCCAGTTAGAAACACAGTCAAACGGGAACTTGTCACAAAAGCATGACAAATTCAGAAATTAACAAATATAGACAATTAAAAACAAGCCCTAAACAATCAAAATTAATTCTGGAATGCGAGCACTAAACGGAAAACAATCAAGCACTAAAGTGGAACCAAGCCCCAGACAATCAGAAACAAAAACAGAATTCAAGAAAATAGCTTACAGTTTTACAAACCCTAGATTGGGTAAAGATTACATAAATTGTGTGTGCGTTGTGGGGGTGGGGGGTGGGATGGATCCTACTGTCACGTATCTTACATCAGTAACAGTTAATTATCCAGAAAACTTAGCTGGTCTACTATATGCATCTGAATCAAGCTTATTATATATAACAGACTTTAGTTAACTTTTATGTTAACTGGAAAGTTAGTGAGTTAGTTAAGTGTTTCTTGTATCAGCTAGTACAGATGCTAGCTAGAAGCATCTGCACAATACATGGCTTTCTCTAGCGACTTTTTTTCCCTAAGTTTGATTAGCTTAATTCATACATAAACCAGTAGTTTTATATTTTTTTAGTTTAACCACTCGATTGGTGATGATGAACAATGAATTTTGCTTTTTTCTTCCTTTTTTGTGAATTGTTACTGGTTTAGAACTTTTGGTAATTGAATGATTCTAATTGCTACTTACATCAGATTTTAATTAAATTTGTAATACATTCTCCGTATATTATATACATTTAAAGTTCTCCTATTACTGCACATTTTTGTCTCAAATATGCACTTTTTTGTACGTCATGCCTGCGCAACGGGTGAGTCCTTTGTGGCCTGCGACTTTTGACCAATGATGGTTGGCATCAACCACCACAGAAGAAAATCCTTGCAGTTAAAAATCAAAGAAACTAAACGCAATTGACTTTCAGATTAAATCTCTCTGACATGTGGTTCAGTTTGGGTTATGACCCACGTGCAGTTAAAAATCAAAGAAACTAAACGCAATTGACTTTCAGATTAAATCTCTCTGACATGTGGTTCAGTTTGGGTTATGACCCACGTGCTTCTTACAATTCCAGATATCTCGAGTTAAGCTTAGTTTAATCACATCATGCATACCTCGTTCAGGGACCGCGAACCTTTAACCCCGCCTGTGCAGTCCCTTTTTGTTGCTTTTGCCGGTGCAGGGTTATTTAGCTTATAAAACTGTGGACTATGTACTTCCTATCCCGTATTAAAGCTTAACCTTGACTCGATCTGGTCTCATGTATGCCTCAGTTACGTAAAATCATTGATGACATTAAATTCACCAACATCTTTTTTTTAATTGTTAATGATTCTCTAACTGCTAACTATGTTAGGTCTTTACTTTTTAATTGCATTTATGGAATGGTTTTAGTTTTTAAAACTTACTATGCATGTTTTGTGAATTTTTAATATTTTTTTTCATTTGTCGTGCATATTTAATTTACAAGTACTTTCTGAATACAACAGCTTCCACGGCCCTAAGCACCTTGACGCACCTAAATGCATTATAACAACTAGTATCTCATAAACATATTTCACAATACACTTGGCTATCTCTCTCTATATTAAATTCGCTTCATTCGTAGATTTGTTTAGATTTGTTCTTAATTCTACAAATGTTCATAAAGTTCCAACATATATTCATTCCATAAACTTGAAGGTGACACATTAAATGTTGTTGTCCAGCACACGGATTGTCATGTGATTTAGAAAAGTTTCCTTCTAGACCAACAAGAATATGCCTGACGTAACAAGCATAAGAACTTGACGCAATTGCTTCAAAGGTCAATAAGGAATCTCCCAAAACCCAAGATACAAAACATAAGTAGACCAATAACGTAAAAATGTCTAGATTGTCGTATCTAATCTCCCGACAGACCTAGTTGGTTTATATACTAATAACCAGTTCTTGTCTTCACCGTTAACTATTTCATAATCCAAAGTGTTCTCCTCCTATTGGAATTCATATTTTGTCTGTTCACATTTCCCTCTTTTCGTAATCACTATGATGGAAACACATAACACGATTTGATCGACATCCAAATATCTGACCACAGCAGATGTATCATTTGCAATCCTATGTCTACTGATCTCTTCCAAGCAGAGAAGCAGAACATCTGTTAGATGTCTAGGCTTCGCAAAGGGCAACCGGCCGTAGTTTTCATTCTAATGGGGAATTAAACAGCTTGCCTAAATTCCGTTTTCTTGTCTAGAAAGTTTGTAACTCTAATTTTATTACAATAAATAGATGTCTAGGGCATTGTAACCTTTCATCACCTCCAAAAAGAGTAAAAAAGATCCTAGTTGCAGCCCGTGGAGGCGTGAACATAGATCAGCTTAGACTAGACCACGTTAAATCCTCGTGTTCTTTAGTTTCCATATCCGTCATCGTCTGTGAATACCTAACAACATCTACAGCCACATTCTAGATCAAAAGCAATAAAATAATTCCAAATGTGCTAGCCATATCATTCTGCATTTCTCTTCCTTATATACAACACCTAACTTTCTTGCTGTCAAGCGCAGCCCCACATAACACTTCAACACGCTAATAAACATAAAAAAAAAATAATAAATAAAAAAAAACTTATTTTACCAGATATCTACATAAAACATGTATACACCACAATCAACCACAATTCCCCTAGATAATATTAGGTCTATATAATCTTCACCTCATCATCATCATCATCATTCTCAGTAAATCCCACCAATAGCAAAGCTAAGGTAGGGTCTGAGGAGGGTAGATGTAGATAGCCTTACCTCTACCCCGTAGGAATAGAGAGGCTGCTTCCAGTGAGACCCCCGGCTCAATTGTAGTTTTGTATCAAGCCTTGGACCTAAGACACATAACACTCAAACAATCGGGATAGAGACTGATTGGTGCATGTACCTCCGTGTCTTTCAGCTATCATCGTCACCACATGATGCATGATTAACCATCCGCCGCTTTTAACGTTATTTTCAAGAAATTAGTAAAATAACGTTAAAGTTAGTACCATTTCACTTTTGCCCCCGAGCGCCCACACATATATACATATAATGTTCACCTCCATATGCTAATTTTGTGCATAGTCTCTATACCTAATCCCTCTATAAGACAAATTCGCATCATAACACGCCCGTACGAGTAAAGTAGAATAGTATCATCCTAAAAGCCCTAAATTAACTTTCACAACAATAAATCATCAACGAGATTAACTACTGCAGAAGCTAATCGCTAAATCAAGCAAACAGAACACAAAACGAAGAAATCATCCAGCAGCAAACAATTCGTAACAATCTAGAACTATATATCAAAATCAATCAACAAATACAATCTAATTCGGAATTTAATCAGCAATAGGTTAACGATTAAATGATTAATTATAGATACATTATACGAACAAATTGAATATCTTTAACATTGTGTAGAATTTAGATGAACGTATACCTTGCTGTGTTAATCGAAAGCCGCAACGGAATGAAAATTAGAAAAAGGAAAGAGAAGACGGAAAAGAAGGAGACTAATGAGCAAGAAAAGGTTTGGTTATATAGTGTTGGGGATTGTTAGGGTGATGCGGTGGTCTATGACGGTTTCAGTGGACGTGACGTTAGCATTGTGCCACGTGTCATGGGGATGATCGGTGTTTTCTTTTTATGGGCCAGGTTTTGGGCCTTAATGGATATACATACACTCTATCTCAGGCTGTTGAACCAACGGTACATATGGGCCGAATAGAGGTCAGTAGGGGTGGCAATAAAAACCCAACCATGATATTTTGGGTTATTTTGGGCTTTTTTAAAATAGGAAATAAGTTAGAATGGGCTGAGGATTTAATCTAGATGGGTTAGAATGGGTTTTAAAATACCTATCTAAGTTTTAACATGGGCCAGATGGGTTTTTACTCTCTAAGACTAAAACAAACGGGAACTTGTGTCAAACCTCATCGATCTGATCCCTAAATCTGTAAATCACCATCATCATCTAATTACAATCAGATCCTAAATCACCATCATCGTGGATTCAACCCTAAATCACCATCATCATCGTGGATTCTTCCTGTTTTCACCACTAATTTGCCTACACCTTCGGCATCAGATCCCTCTATTTGGTACGTACTAGAAATAATGAGTTTTTTATGTTATTGTTTGCAAATATTGTTGGGTTTCTGTGCTTTTATAGATTATAATGATGTGTTAATTGTTGGGTTTCTGTGTTTGCAAATATTGTTGGGTTTCTGTGCTTTTATAGAATGAATGCCTACCAGGTGTTCTATGAAATGCTTGAGTGAGTGTGAAACACATAATGGTCTCTGCTCACTTTATTAACTGAGCCATATGTGAATGAACAATATTTTAGAACTGGTTATAGCATAGAAAACGAATCGGTGTACACTAGTCTTGGATAGTTGGATTCCATGCTGGCAAACACTAGTCTGTAACCGATATCGGTGTACAAGAGAGCATAAAACGAATTAAAAAAACTAGTGACTAGTTAAGCTGAGTTGTAAGAACATAGAAAAGTAGTGGGTCAACTGAATGATCTACTGTTTTGCAGCTTAATTAGTCAACTGGGTCAACAACTTAATGGGTCAACTGGGTCAGCAGCTTAACGTGTTAACTGGGCGAACAGTTAGGGTGTTCTTAACATGGTTGCAGCTTAATTAGTCAACTGGGTCAGCAGCTTAACGTGTTAACTAGGCCAACAGTTAGGGTGTTCTTAGCATAGTAGGCAGTTAAATGAAATGTATGTACAAATATTTATTCAGGTTTAAAATTGATTCTATATTGACCATTGAACTTGACATAACCGCACTCCTTATTGTCTTGGAGTCGAATCGCAGGAAAGCTCAAGAACTCAAGAGACACGTAACCTTGGCTTCTGTTATAGCAGAGTCTAGCTGAAAGCGAACTCTTGCATGTGAATCTATTTATGAACTAGTTGAATGATTATCAATTTTTTTGTACATATGAGATGATTTTGTTATCATTTTACAGAGAGGGAAAGTTAGTAATTTGATATAATTATTTGGATACTGAAATAGTGAAATTAGAATATATACATATTTATATGTAACATGTAATATTGGAAAATACATATATCGTGAATTCTAATCCTGGATGAAGGTTGTTTTATTTTGTGTCCCGATTTCAAAAAATGTGTGTATATTTGAATAGTTTGTATGTTTACTCCAGTTTATGAAACAGTTTTCTTTGTTAATTATAGTTGTAAACCGTTGACTACAGATTTCTTTAGAGTTTTGTTATCTAAGGGTGAATGATGTGGACACAAAAGTGTCTAGAATGGCTTAAGAAACAATGGTTAGATTCAAAGGCTTGAAGTTGAAGGTTTCAGCCTGTCGGCTGTCTCAAGCCCCAAAGATCTTGGTTTCTATGTTATAGCTAACTATGTTTATGAACATGCTAAAAGATACCAAGTATCAAAGAGACCTAAACAAAAGACATAATAATAGCATGAACTTCAAGTAGTAACGCATTTTATACAGTGGAACATGCATCAAAACATGAAGGTTATGTTTCACAACAAAATCTCATAGTTTTTTTATTTTTTTTAATTTTTTTTAATTTTTTTGATTTTTTTTTGAATTTTTTTATTTTTTTTTAATTTTTTTGAATATTTTTGAATTTTTTGAATTTTTTTGAATTTTTTTTGAATTTTTTGAATTTTTTTATTTATTTTTTATTTTTTTATTTTTTTGAATTTTTTTTTATTTTTTTTGAATTTTTTTGATTTTTTTGATTTTTTGATTTTTTTGAATTTTTTGACAAAAACCCATCTTGACCTAAACCCATTCTAACCCATCAGTTAAAAAACCCATCTTAACCCAAACACATTCTAACCCATGCCCATCCTAACCCATTACCCAAACCTACCCAACCCACCCATTTTGCCACCCCTAGGTCAGACTCAACAATAAAAGGATTAACTTGGATTAGCACATTACGGCTAGAGTGCACAAACTCGTTAATTTTAATAACCGGTTATACCACTTAATTTGACTTTTTGACTTACCGGTTGATGCTTTAACTAGTTACTAGTTATTTTTTTAACTGGTTCGGTTAATTACTTTAACTGGTTCGGTTAATTAACCGGTTATTTTCAATTAATAACGGTTTTTTTTTTCGGTTAACTGGTCTTCCGGTTTAAAAAACGGTTAATAACCGGTTCCTATACTAAATATCAATAACCGGTTATTCCTCGTCGGTTATTAACCGGTTACGGTTAATAACTGGTTACGGTTAATTAACCTGTTATTTTGTGCACCTCTAATTACGACTATGTAGGTTTTTTATTTACCTTGTATAAAATTTAAATTTTTACACCATTTAAATTTGATAATTGTATTTACCAATACTAGCAAAGGAAATAGTTCTTTTTGTAACTAGTTTTGTGTTGAAATCTACATTATGTGAAGCATTGATGAGTTAATTAGATAGTGAAATAGATTGTTATGTAACCGTCTTCTGTATCACAATTTAAGCATAAGGTACAAGTACAATATGAATTTCTCAAAATAAAGTGGATTATGAATGAAAATGTAACAGCGTAACAATGTTTGATACACAACCACTTAGAATAAATAAAACGATACATAATTAAAAACAACAATTTTGTGACCCTAGTTAGAATGTAGTTAAAATATGTCAAGTAGACCTTTATGTTATGCCTAAAGGATCTAGGGTTGGGGTTGATGTGTTGAGATGCAAGTATTAATTAAGCTAAAATCTTAAGCTTAGTTATATTGTGAATCGAAATACATGATAATGGGCTAGAGTTGAAAAGGCCCATACAATGGTGTGAGCCCATGTCAAAAGCCTATTATGAGCATTGAAACTAAGGACCGAACACAGACTCACCACCAGACACTAATCGCCAACATGTGGCCCAGATAGCGATCAATAACTATTTTAACCACAATATACACTTTGCTGTAAAGTTAGTTGGTCCAGCCACCATATCACCTTCTGACTTTTCTCTATTATTCATCATTTTCCAATTTGCCAGCCTAACCTTGAGAGCGAAACATTCAATATTCAACAACACAATAATAAAAAATTCATCACCGTAGAAAATATAATATAACATTACACTTAACATATTTAACCAATTAACAAATACAACCCTCAACTTTCACCAAATTTCACAACCAACCCTTCTTCCCCAACCGCCTCTCGTGACGTCAGCACACCTACCTTCACTTCTCTGTTCCTAACCTTTGGCGTCATATTTTCACATGCGAAGACGCAACGAATCGATTATCCGAACGACGTCGTTTCGGTTTCCGTTTTCTAATCGTGTTTTACACCTTGAGAATCTTCGCAGCTCTAACAACCGGATTTTCGCGCGCGATAGCTTCACGTCCGGCGGCTTTGTAGTCGTAGCTACAGACATGTCGGTCGGAGTAACGGTGTTCGGAGCAGAACATTTCTCCGCATCGGCAACGGAATCCGATCAATCCGACTTTTCGCTTGCAACCAGAGCAACGATTCACCACGCGCCGCTTAGAACTGATGCAAGCGCTGTTGCTCAACGGCTCAACCGCCTCCGATCGGCGTTTTTTAGACAGATCTGAGGTTTCCGGCGAGGCGGCGGAGCTCGGTCTAAAGTCAACGGTGACACCGGACGTTAGATCTGGTATTTCCGGTGGCGGTTTACGGTCGTCTGAAGCGGAGATGGTGGAGGATGCGACGGTGATAGGCGGTGAGCATAAGGTTAGGGTTTCAGGAACTTTGAGCTCGGTTTCTTCTTTCTCTCTCTTCTGAGCCATACTTTTGGGATGAGAGAGAGAAGAGAGAGAGGTTGGGGTTTTTTAGAGAAAGAGAGAACGGATGGGGGAGAGATGGGGTTAAAGTTTTAAAGGTGTGAGAGAGATTATTATGATGAAATGACAGTAATGCCCTTTTGTAAAGGTTTATCGGTTCTGACAAAGTGTTGATAAAGGATACCCTGTCAAGCAAGTTATACTGCTCCAAAGTCCACACAATTTCGATACTGTATAACACACAATTTGGATATTGTATACATATTAAAAATAAAGTAAATTGCCATTTTAGCTTTGAGGTTTTTCTAAATTTGCCATTTTAGTTTAAATAGTTTTTTTTTCTTCTTTGGGTCCCTGACTTTTCCCTTTTATTGTCATTTTGATCACATTGTCTAACTCCGTCCAAAAACCTCATTTTTAACCAGGGGTAATTTAGGGATTTTCAATTTAAATCTTTTAAATTGCCATTTTGATCCATTTTTCTACATTGAAAAAAAAATTAATTAAGGGGACCCACCTCTACCCTTCTTCATTACTGCATTCAACCGTACCAATCAATTCAATTCCCCTAAACCTGTAAGCAGTTTACATGACTTAATCATCAACAAAAAACCATCTAATTTCAAATTATGTTATAATCAATCAAAGAAACAATTATAAAAATTAAAAGGGTATTAAAAGAAATTTCAAACCACCACCACCACTATAACCTTCAACCTGTTATAATTTCAAACCACCCCTACAATTCAATTCCCCTCTACACCATCAACACCTATCAGCGCCACCATCCACCACCTGCCACGACCCACCTGTCTCTCTCTCCCTCTCTATCTCTCTCTACAACCCTCACCAAACCACCACATGTTACCGCCTATTTCTGCCACCCGTCACATAACCACCACCACCACCACTATAACCTTCAACCTGTACCCACCACCATAACCTTCCACCTGTTATTTGCTCTAATCAACACCTCACCCTTTACCCTTTACAACTAACCCACCACCATCACCACTACTAATCCACCACCATTTCAGATCTAGTGATGATGAAAACGTTGAATAAAGGTCGACAGGGGCTGTTGGAGGTCAGATGTTATGAAGAATAATGGGCTGGCAATTGTTACAGGTGGCTCCGGCAAAGTTTGAACGGAATCCGAAACATGGGGTGTGGAAACTGGGTTCGATAGAGAAGATGGGAGTTAGGGTTTCGCAGATGGATTGTAGAAGGTGAACGATGTTGAGCTTTGAATTGGGGACAATGACGGTGGTGAACAACAGTGGGTTTTAGTTAGGGTTTTGATTTGGGGATGGCGGCGATGGTCTGAGATGGCGACCGTGGTTGAGGTGGTGTTGGTGTCGGTGGTTTATGGTGATGGAATGTGGTGATACCGACGGTGGTGGAAGGTGGTGATGCCGGCGGTGGTGGAAGGTGGTGATGCCGATGATGGTGGAAGGTGGTGATGAAGGTGTGAAATCATTTATCAGTTAATAATGTTTGTGTAAACCCTAATATATATAAATGATTTAGTATTAGATTTTTATCTTTTATATAATAATAATAATAATAATAATAATAATAGTAATAATAATACAAAAGAATGGATCAAAATGACAACTGAAAAGATTTAAATTGAAAATACCCAAAATATCCCTGGTTAAAAATGAGGTTTTTGGATGGAGTTAGTGTATGTGATCAAAATGGCAATAAAAGGGAAAAGTCAGGGACCTAGAGGCGAAAAAAAACTATTTGGACTAAAATGGCAAATTTGGACAAAACTCAGGGACTAAAATGGCAATTTACTCTTAAAAATACGAGTAAACTGCAATTTTACCCCCTGGGGTTTAAGTCAATTGGCACTCTAACTCTCTTCATGGAAATAATTGCAATTTTACCCCTCAACGTTGTTATGTCGCATAATTACCCCATGCCGTCAAGTAAGGTTAACAGTCTGTTAACTGGAATGTGAAATGACTATCTTACCCTTTAATATTACCCCCCCCCCCCCCAACGTTGTTGTTATGACGCATAATTACCCCCCACTGTTAAATGACTAAATTGTCCTTTCTTATTACCCCTTATACTTTGTTGTAAGAAACAGTATTACCCCCTGCAGTAACCAAAACCCTTCCAGCCAAAAAAGTTTGACCAGCAAAAGTCAAATGATGCAGAAAGTAAGTGTAAAACCTGGTATTTGAAATGCCTAACCTGCTACAAATGCTCATTTAACCAAAACCCTTCACAAAACCCAAATGAAAGACCAATAAAAACAATGCTCTAAATTCTAAATTGTTCTATGTTACTCAAACCTGTTCAAACATGCCCAAAAAACATATACTCAAAATCAGTTTAGACACTTCCAGGTTTGCCCAAAACACATATACTCAAAATCAGTTTAAACATTTGTATTCAAAGTCAACAATGTAACCCTTCACTAGAAACCCTTCACAAAATCAGTTTAGAATAAATACGAATGCTCATTGCCTATAAATACACACACTTCCAAAGAGATACATTTCAATATGTCCAAGGATCACAACATGTACATTAGCTGTTTGGCTGCAGCTGTATGCAAAACACATACCTGGTCACAATAAAGTTGTAATCTTTGAATCAGGGATGGTGAATCTTGCTAGGCAAATGCACATTATAAATCTTGAAATATGAATGGACAAACCAAGATTCAGTATTCACAGGAGCAGATCATGCACATTATGTGAATCTTGCTAGGCAAATACACATTATAAGACAGACATCATGTTTACTAGCTAGGCAAATGCACATTATAACTAGGCCTATTTGATCAATCTGCTGTTATATCACAATCTGTTGTTCACAAAATGTTATATCACAAAATGTTAGCTGTTTGGCTGCAGCTGCAAATGGTATCAATTGGTCCTGCAGTATGCAAATGTATCTACCTGCTGCAAACATTAACCTGTTGAAACACATATACTCAAACCTGTTCAAACATATATACTCAAACCTGTTCAAACATGCTCAAAACACATACTCAAACCTGCTGAAACATTAACCTGTTGAAAGGGTATAAAGGTCATTTCCAAGTTGCAAGATCAAACAATTAAGATCAAACAGTTAAGATCAAACATTAACCTGAAACATTAACCTGTTGGCTTAACAAGTGATTTTCATAACAAGTTAAATACAAACAGTTAAGATCAAAACATTAACCTTAAGTTAACCTACATATTTCACAAAACCTAAATAACTACTAGAGTAAACACATCCGCTCAACTCTCCGGTGGATAATGGAAGTTGAGGACTGGCCTACCAAACATGGAGACCACCAGGTGGACCACCACTGATGAGCTTGATAGGCTCATCGTCAAGTCAACTGTAAAAAAAACACCAAACATCATAAAATTAACATGGAAATCAGACTCAAGCAGACTAATTGTTAATACCCTGTTTATAACTAACACTGACACAAATCCGACCCTGATTAACTAACAATGGGCGATTGTACCTGCCGTGTGGCGGATCACTTATCGGATCAGCCAACAAAGTAACGGCATTGTCGTCGGTGATGTGATGATCGGTGGACGATTGCTGAAGATCGTCGGAGACTAGCAAGGCCGGAGAACAAGATGGCAGGAGTGGAGGACCGGTGTGGGAAGGTGGGGGGGGGGGGGGTAATTATGATTTGATCGATTAATTATAGGGTGGTGTATTGAATAAGCTATAAAGGTTTGTTGGAAATGACCTTTATACCCTTTGACCATTACTTAGTTATGTTGACTGTTAACAAAAGTTGACGGCAGGGGGTAATTATGCGACATAACAACGTTGGGGGGTAAAATTGCAATTATTTCCATGGAGGGGGTCAGAGAGCCAATTGGCTTAAACCCCAGAGGGTAAAATTGCAGTTTACTCTAAAAATAGATTGTATACATATTAAAAATTGTATACATATTAAAAGTGTTTTAAATTTTATAATAAGTATGTAGTTTTTTAATACTTTTATTATTTTAATATTATAACAATAATAATTATTTTCTTTACTTTTTAAGTTGGATAAGTGTGGTGTCAACCGGTACTGGTATCAAAAATATCGGTATCGTTTGGTTCGTTATCGGTACATGAAGGTAAAAACCTGCACCAGCCTAGTACAGAAAACTCCAAAAGTCGGTACCGAATTGATTTTGAAAATCTTTTAGTTCGGGAAATTCGGTACTGCTACCCGGTACCATTTGCTCATCCATGGTCACGGGTACCATATGAACAACAACGGTATCGTGCAACTTTTTTTGTTGATTTTTTTCAACTTTTAATGATTTCTTTTTTTTTTTTAGTTTTAGGGGTAGGTGTGAGCTCGATGCCAACCGATACCGAATCAGTACTGGAACCGAAAATACCGGTTACAATACCGGTATATGAAGGTAAAAACCGGTAGTGAACCGGTACCGGGAACGCCAAAAGTCGGTACCAAATTGGTACTTAAGATCTTTTGGTTCGGGAAATTCGGTACCGGTACCCAGTACCATTTGCTCATCTCTGACCACGGGTTTCATACGAATCGCATCATTACCATATAACTTTTTTGGTTGATTTTCTTTCTGTTTTTTTATATTTTCTTTTTATTATTGTCAACGGTTTCGTGCGCAACGTGCTTGTAGCGATTTTAAAACACATATAAACACATACTAAATAACAAAAGAAGTTCGCTACTCAGGAGATTCATTCCTTCTGATTCTACACATCTTTCACTCTCGATTAACTGGTTAGTGTATTACCTCCATATTTGAGTGATAATATATGATAAAGATGCATACTTGATTGATGATTCGCATGATTGACTGATCGTACATGATTGTATTTGATGGATGACTGTTTCTGTGGAATGTGTTAACAAGAATCATGGGTAATAAAAGGTAGATGTTGTTTAAAAGGATTAGGACTTCATTGTTCATGATTGTTGGATCTTTATGAATATTGATGTTGATGATGTATGTACATGAATGTTCAAATACAAGAGCAAGTGATTCTGGCGATTATCATTGATTTAACAAATCGAAGCATTTTAAACAAGTTTGGAGAGTTTAATATACCAAAATCGATTCAATAAGCTTTCTTGATATGTTTGTTTTATTATTATGTTAACCCTTGGAATTGTATTTACTAAGTTATAGATTCGTGTAATAATCTTTAACTATGACGAGCTGACGACTCATGTTACTAGAGGTTTTTACTGATATGCTGCTGATTTGAAAATATTAATCACAAATAATGCCGCGTTCAGATTTATTTCACAAATAATGCCCTCGCCATTGCAAATGGCGAATTCTTGAAGGCCCTAGACTTGTGTAAGTGAATAATCAGAATGATCAGAACGTGTAAGAGTCCAATGATTCGGTGCAGGTACCGTTCCTGTTATTAATGGCGAAATTCTGCATAATTGGCGATAGTAATGGCGATTTCTGCAAATTTACTGCATTAAAGCCATTTGAATTGGCGAATGCTGCACAGTTTCCATTCGAATTGGCGAATTCTGCCATTTTACTGCATAAAAGCCATTTGTATTGGCGAAAAGTTAACGAAATTCTGTACAATTTCCATTCGAAATGGCGACTTCTGCACATTTCCACTTCAATTGGCGAAAAGTTTTATTTTTCTGCATAATTTCTGCCATTTTACTGTTTAAAAGCCACTTCAATTGGCGAAAAGTTGAAGAATCCTGCAAATTCTGCACAATAGCCATTTGAATTGGCGAAAAGTGCATATATTTATGCCATTTTACTGTTTAAAATCCACTTCAATTGGCGAAAAGTTGAAGAATCCTGCAAATTATGCACAATAGCCATTTGGATTGACGAAAAGTGAACCTTTTTCTGCACAATTTCTATTTTAAATGGCGAAAAGTTTAACTTTTCTGCACAATTCTGCACAAATTGCCATTTGAATTGGCGAAAAGTAGCTAATTAGCCAATATTATTGGCGAAAAGTTAACAAAACCTGAAAAGTACTGCACCAATATCCATTATGAATGGCGAAAAGAGCAAAATTGCTGAAAAGTTCTGGAAAAGGAGTTCAAAAATATTGATAGGAATTGATTATTGTAATGTTGCCAATAAAAACTCCGATTTTTTTCCATCAGTCTCATTCTAGGGGACCATTGTTCAAGTTCTCACTTTCCCACCACATTTTCTAAGTTTTAGAAAGTATCTTAATTATTTTTTTATCAATTCTCCATTTGTAATGGCGATTCGTTATAGTGGTGGTCCCCTAAACAAGGAGCTGTTGTTTCTTAGTGGTACAGGAGACCACAGAGCCGATTACATTTTTTTGGATCCTACAGCATTGGCAGACGATGGGTTATTACGAGTTAGAAGAGGAAACGAGAAGCTATGGAATTTTATTCGACAGGAAAAACTCTTTCCACCCAAAGTAGCAGAATATATAACTTTGGCTGGTTTTGCTGGAGTTATCATGGTTGATAACCGAAGGATTGATAACGGGTTGATATCCGCCTTGGTAGAAAGATGGCGGCCTGAAACGAGCACATTTCATATGCCATTCGGAGAGGTAACGATAACCCTACAAGATGTGGAAGTCTTGTGGGGTTTAAAAGTTGACGACCATGAGGTTTGTGGCACTGATGAGAGTTATACAAAATCTGAGATTCAGGAAAAATTTTATAGTTTAACTGGAATTTTTTTTGGAGGATAAAGCTATTTTAAATAACAAAAAAATTAACATGCCATATGTTTTAAATGCTTTAAAGTCAATAGTTTTTCCCGAAAATCCAACTGATCACGAATGTCTTCAACGCGCCAGGACGATTATTTATCTTCTAATTGGTTCTCATTTATTCCCTAGTTCTGGGTCTCAGTGGGTCGATATTAGATATATAGGCTTCTTAGAAGATTTGTCCATATGTGGGGCGTACAGTTGGGGAGGTGCGGTTTTGGCCTATTTGTATAATCAACTAACCCGGGCCACAAGTATTAGAACCCATGAGATTAGTGGTGCGGTGTTTCTGTTACAATTATGGGCTTGGGAAAGATTACCTTGCACAAAACCCAAGTTGGACAGAATCATAAACTGGAATAGACCTTATGGTGCTAGGTAATCGCATTTAAACAACGTAATATTATTTGTCTAATTAGTTATCATTTTTACTAGTTTATTTTTAAACTTACACGTTTTCATATATATGTTACAAGTGGCAAGAGTTTAAATTGAGTCATACGGATACAACATCACACGTGTTGAAGGCATACCGGTCTCAATTTAATTCCTTGTCAGAGACCAACTTCATTTGGACCCCGTATGACGCGATTCTTTCAAGATTACCAGAAATGTGTCGAAGTGGTGAAGGTTGCTGGAGGAGTGAGACCTGCCTTATTTGTTGGAATGTTGTGGAACTACATGCTCCAAGTCGGGTGTTGAGGCAGTTTCACATGTTTCAACCGATCCCTGATAATAGTCTTATTGTCACACCCCCAAAATCCACAAGCGGAGTATCACCGCAGGAGGCGTGACTGACCAGGATCCAAGCCACCAATCACATTGAACTCATAAATATGATTAAAGAAAACTTTCATTCATTAACTACAAATAATACATAGTATACAGCGGAAGCATAATTCATTCGTTAAGTGTTTATAAACCACATATAAAAACCATTAGTCTTGTGTTGCGATTCCATGTATCTCGACCCATGGCCACTCCAGCTTCCCAGACAGCAAGTTCCAACAATATGCTCTTAAAGGCCTGCAAGGCATGTAACAACGAGTCAACAACAAAGTTGAGCGAGTTCACAGTTGGGTGTTCATTTTAAGTTGTTTCAAAAACATAGTTTTTCTTTAGCTGGCTTACTTGCCGTGGGGGTTACCCCATAGTTGAAAATATGATTAACCAATTCCTTCTTTCCCAAACCATAACCACTGGGGGCTTCCCCATGTGAACCACTAGACCGTTACCATATCGACAACTGACAAAAATAAGTAGTGCCCTACGTCAATGTCTATCATCATTGACTAAGTGCCCAGATCCATTAGTACACGCCCATCTGTAACACCTCGAAAATTCACGTCCTATAATGTGTTGACACGTGTCATATGTTTGAACGTGTGAAAGAATGTTATAGAGGGATTACAGTTGACAAACATGGAAAGTATGTGAATATACGTATTCAAAATGTCAACAGTGAATAAATATACTTTACAATAACCCTACATGATGTTGATATCATCAAACGAATAAATCATGGATCATACGGAGCTAAATATGAAAGAAAGTGAGAGATTACAAACTACAGGGGTTAAATGTGTCAACATGTTTAAGTTATACCTCTGAGTGACCTTTTAGCAAACCCGAAGCTTGTAACGGTTAATTATGCTCACTAGAATGCACGACATAAATTTCATAAAGTTTCGTTATCGTATGAGAAAGTTATGATCAAATTCGTATACAAGGGGTTAAAGCGTCAACGTTGAAAGTTATGACTTTTCGGGTAATAACAAAGTGATCAAGGACTAAATAAAGTGGGTATAAGCCTTGAAGCCCTTGTAAGTAAATGTGAAGGGGTCAAATTGCAAGAATTAAGTTAGTTGCCCTTTCGAAAGGCCAAGGGACAATATGCAAAAACTTGAAAATGTGAAATTCTGAATACGAGGCTCAGGCGGGCCGCGTAAGATGTTAAGAGGTCTTACGCGGGCCGCGTCAGGCGCCCAGTATCAGAAAAGTTGGACAGCAGCCTGTATTCGCGCATAACCAACCCAAAACAGATATTTTCACATCATGGGCGACCCCTAAACAGTCCTAGGCACTTAGGGACATCTGTTGATGATCCATGGCCAGTGGTAGCATGATTTGTCAATGATCTATGAGCTCAAGAACACTATATAAAGGCCTCTTGTGCAACCATTTTGATCACACCGTCCTTCAGCATTTCTGATCATTTCTGGAGCT
>JARYGA010053649.1:0-25244 GCA_030545235.1 Helianthus tuberosus
AAAAAAGGGTTAGTTTTATGCCACAATTGATGAAATTTATATGTTGCATTTTGCACACATCAGTTTTACAACACATTGTTCCTAAACCCATCGGGAAAAATAAAGCAGGCGAAGATGTTTACTCGGATGGAACTGGGGTTGGGTATCATCAGGTTCCACCACCAGTGTTAAACAATTTTTCAAAGAAAACATCCGGGTTGGTTAATGATGAAGATGAAACAAATGAAATAAAACTTCCAGAGTCAATTGATGTTACATTTTCTTCATCTGATGATAGTGTTCAAACTGAGATTGTGAAAGGCATGGCTGAAAGTGTTTTGAAGTCTGATAGTGATTCAGTTGAGGATGAAGAATGTTTTCTGAACAATTACATTCCGAAACCAAAATCCAAAAACAACTTAAATGAAGAACCTACTCTTGTCATGCACAAGATGTCGGGATCGGATAAGTTGTATTCGGATTCTGAGTTTCCACTGGAGAATGTTAATGTTGCTAAATTCACAAATGTGTTCAAATTGGTTGAAATTGATCTGTCTGAGATTGAAGGTCTAAAACAGACGAAAAGGCAAATGAATTTTGAAAAAGATAAAGCTTACTACAAGAAACCTGTTGTTCCACCGCGTTTTTATAACAACAATCGAAACAGATGGTCAGGTGGTTATCAGGGTGGTAAGAATTATCAGAAAAAGAATGTTCAAAACAAGAAGTTTGCTGAGAAAAAGGTGTTTGTGAACAGTTCAAGTTCACTTTCAGATGAAGAATCTGAGATTTTTTCAAAATCAAACAAAGAGTTCTTTGAGAAGAAACAATCGCAGCCTCAGTCTGAAGGTACGAGTTGGGTAGTTGACACCCGAACATGCTTCAAATGCAATCAAGTTGGACATATTGCACAAAAGTGTACCAACTTGAAGCCTAAGACTGAAGTTGTGATGAATTCAAGAAAGGTTTTGAAAAAAGACAACACCAAGATCAAAACTGAACCTGTTAAGAATATGGTAACTAAAAATGACAAGTTTTACAAACGGGTTGCATCGTCTCAACAAACATGGAAGCCAAAAGTGGTTGAAAAGAAATCAAGTGTTCCAAAACCAAAGGTTTCTGAGACTGAAAAACAATCATCCTCTACCACACCGGTAAAGATGGATGTACCTTTGGATTACTATGAGAAATTTGAAAAATCAAAATCCATGGTTTCTAAAAAGAAAGAAGTTTCAAAGAAAGACCAACCATCTGGTCAACCTCAGAAAGATGAGTTTTTCCTATACAAAAAAAGGTTGAGGTTGGGTCTGAAGAAAATTTGAAGATGAATGACAAAAACTTTCCACCTTTAATCCTAAAAAGAACTGTTGTTAACGTTGAGTTGCCTGAGTCAAAAGAGGCTTGGGTAGCATCCAAATCTAACTAAAGTATTTGTGATATGTGCAGGAGCTTCCAAGATCCGTTTCGCAATGGATTATGGATAGTGGAGCTTCTCGGCACATGACGGGGAAAACAGCCCTGCTGTACGATGTTAGAAATTTTAATGGAGGTTATGTAGGTTTCGCAGGCAATCAAGGTGGTAGAATAGTTGGTGAAGGAACTTTATCCAATGGGATTGTTACGTTTGAAAGAGTGAATTACATCGCCGAGCTTGAGAATAATCTTCTGAGTATTTCTCAGATTTGTGATGGAATGTATACCACTCACTTTACTGACAAAGAATGTTTGATCTTGAAACCAGGATTTGTTATCCCTAAAGAATGGATTATCATGAGAGCACCAAGAGTTAATGATCTGTACGTGTTGGACATGAGTGTAGCAACTACAACCATGGGTCAGGCTCATTGTTTTGTGTCAAGAGCAACTGAGAAGGAATCGCAATTGTGGCACCGGAAGATGGGTCATATACATCTTAGAAAAATGAATCACTTGGTGCACAATGACTTGGTTACTGGTGTTCATGTCAAAGGTTTTCATCTTTAGGGAGAATGTATTAGTTGTGTCAAAGGCAAGTAGAAAAAGAAATCACATCCTCAAAAGAAAGTCAACTCAGTCTCAAGACCTTTAGAGAGACTTCATATGGATCTTTTTGGTCCAGTGAACGTCAAAAGCATCACTGGTGATTACTATTGTTTGGTTGTCACGGATGATTTTTCAAGGTTTTCATGGGTTTCATTTCTGAAGTCGAAAGATGAGACGTTTGATAGTTTGATGGCGTTGTTCAGAAAAATTGAAAACTTGTACCAAAGGCGTATCAAAAGAATCAGAAGTGATTATGGTACTGAGTTCAAGAACAACAAGATGGAAGAATATTGTAATGAAAAAGGTATATTGCATGAATTTAGCGCGCCTTACACTCCGCAGTAAAATGGAGTAGCTGAAAGAAAGAACAGGACACTAATTGAAACGGCCAGGACGATGCTTGCTGATTCAAAGCTACCAGTCAACTTTTGGGCCGAAGCAGTGTCAGCCGCTTGCTATACGCTCAACCGGGGTCTCACTGTCAAGAAATTCAACAAAACGTGCTTTGAGTTGATCAATAAGCGGAAACCAAATCTGAAGTATCTCGAACCGTTTGGGTCACCCTGCACAGTTCTAGAGCCTTTTGGAAAGTTTGGTGCTAAGAGCATTGAAGGAATTTTCGTGGGTTACTCAAGTCCATTAAAACGAGTCTTTGCTCCAAGCTTGAAGCGGATCATAGAAGCACAACATGTTGAGTGTCAGGGGTATACAATGCCTCCGCAGAATCCTGGAGATTCATGACGTTTTCATTATGACACTTTGTGGGATTCGTTTGACATGAAAGAAGAAAAGGAAGAAGAAGAAGATTTCTTTGACGAGTTGGATATTCTGAGGGAGTATGAGTCTTCGCAGGAAAGGTTCCTAGCTGAGTATTTAAGATGACCGCAACAAACTTCAAATGATGATGAAGACGGTCCAAGCAATGCTGGAGAACATGATGATATTCAACAAAATGAAGTTGCTCTTGATAATCAGACGGCAGAGAATGATAATCAAGAATCTGAGAACAGACCTGCATTTGATCATGGTAATTCAGATTCTGAGGGCGAGCAAATTCAGATTTCAAGTCAAACAATTCCAGTCAGTGAACAAGGTGCAAATCAGAATGTTACAAATTTGGAAGGCGAGGTAGATGTTCCAGGCGAGGTGATGCCAAGAACTCTTTCGTACCATCCAGAAGAGCTGATTATTGGAGAATTACAATCAGGCGTTCGCACTAGACGTCATATTGACCAAGGCCTTACTTGTTTTTATTCTACAGTAGCACCTTTAGAAACTGAGTTTTCACTAAGTTGTTTTATTTCGCAGATCGAACCGCGAACATATAAGGAGGCGCTAACTGAAGATTCTTGGGTCAATGCTTTGCAAGAAGAGTTGAGTCAGTTTGAGAAGTTAGGTGTGTGGAAATTGGTAGACTTGCCTGATGGTCAGAGGAAGATAAGCACCAAGTGGGTATTCAAGTGTAAGAGAGATGATCGAGGGGCTATTATTCGTAACAAAGCTCGACTCGTAGTCCAGGGTTTCAGTCAGCAGGAGGGTATAGATTTCACCGAAGTGTATGCTCTAGTGGCTCGACTAGAAGCGATCAGAATCTTCCTAGCATTTGCATCTTGGAAAAATTTCAAAGTTTATCAGTTAGATGTAAAATCGGCGTTTCTCTATGGGAAGGTAAAAGAGGAGGTATATGTCGGACAGCCACCGGGCTTCACTGATCCAATCCACAAAGACAAGGTCTATTTGTTGGATAAAGCGCTGTATGGTTTACACCAGGCCCCGAGAGCTTGGTACGAGACATTGTCTCAGCACCTGCTAGCCAACAGCTTCATTCGTGGAAAAGTGCATGTTACTCTCTTCACGAAAGAGGTCGACGGACATCTTCTGATTGTTCAGATATACGTGGACAACATCATATTTGGGTCAACAAATGAGAATCTGTGCAAAGATTTTGAACAAGTTATGAAGCAAAAATTTGAAATGTCATCAATGGGTGAGATGAAATTTTTCTTGGGACTGCAGGTTGATCAACTACCCAAAGGAATTTTCATACATCAAACGAAGTACGTTCATGATATCTTGGAGAAATTTGGGATGTCAGGATCTACTCCAGCTTCCACCCCATTAGCAACGAATCATGGGATAAACCTTGATCTCACCGGAGAGAAGGTAGATGAAACGCTGTATCGTTCTATGATCGTATCGCTGATGTATTTGACAGCTTCAATACCTGATATTATGTATCCAACCTGCCTCGCAGCAAGATTTCAATCTAACCCGAGAGCGTCGCACATGATAATTGTTAAAAGGATATTACGCTACCTTAAAGGAACTCCATCATTGGGGTTGTGGTATCCAAAAGATGGAGAATTCATGCTCGAAGGTTATTCCGATTCTGATTTCGGATGCTGCAAAGTTAATGCTAAATCAACAACAGCGGGGTGCCAGTTTTTCGGATCACGATTGGTCACCTGGCAATGCAAAAAGCAGACCTCTGTGGCTTTATCCACATGTGAAGCTGAATATGTATCTGCGAGTAGTTGCTGTTCTCAGATCTTGTGGATCCAGCAACAGATGCGCGACTACGGTTTGCAATTTCTTAACACCCCTATCTTTGTTGATAATGAGGCAGCGATTAATATTACAAAAAATCCAGTTCATCATGCTAAAACTAAACACATAGAAATTCGTCATCACTTCATCCGAGATTGCTTCGAGAAGAAGTTGATACGAATTGAGAAAATCCACACTGACGAGCAAAAAGCTGATTTACATACCAAAGCGTTTGATAAAACTCGTTTTCAATACTTGTTAAAATTGAACGGTATGAAGCTTTTATCGGTGTTGGAGGAGATTCTTGGCGTTGATGAAGGTACTGTTGTAGAGGACGATGAGAAACAATCTGCAATGGTTTGTCAATTTTTTACTTGTTTTGGTATTTAGGGTGAGTATAGGTTATTTTTCAGAAAATACAAAAACAGTAAAAAATTACAAAAATCCAAAAACATGAGATATTTTCAAAATACAAAAACAATAAAAAATGGAAAAGAGCCTGTGTAAAAAGGGAAAATGATAGTACATTGGCTTGACAGTTACAGTATGCTAAAGATATGTAATGTTTAAAAGCGTTAAACAGTCTCACTGATGATGTGCCGATAGATTTTTACACATTTAGTAGGTTTGTTCGGGATATAAACATAAAAATTCAAACTTGCTTATTTCGTGGGGAACACTACTTGGATATATAGGTAACCCCTGAAATCTTGTTTGAAAGATCCATCTTTCTGAGATACTAGGTCTTTATACTCAGTGATATCTGGGGTATTATCCCGGGACTTCTGATTTTGCGGAAGCAATGGCCTAGTCCCCGTATAATACTTTCTGCATTGCTTGAAATATACCACCGCCCTCAGCATAAAAAATGATAAAACATTGAAAAATGCTAATTAAGTGCTGTTGTAAAAAAGATCCTCTAAAGGGGACACACCTAAAGTCGAAGCCGTCATCTCTCTACTGAACGGAAGTTCTGACCTGAGCTCTCACGGTTTTCGCAATTTAACCCCTTACAGATATCATCTGTGGTATACTCACCTGTAAGACTGAATATTGGGATCTGGATACGGGAGTATATTCAAGAGGTGGGACACATGAATGAGTTTAGGTTCTTAATTCACCTAATTCGTATCCTGAACAGATTGAAATTTGTGTGAGAATTTAAGTGGATCAGTATATCGACAAACTAAGTGAATTGTTTAATTCTGAGTATGAAATTAAAGCTTAATGGTACCAGTGACTTGTCAAATAGCTGATATGATTCCCTATCACGCTCACCAAAAATTTGTTTGTATATAGTTTACTTTCATTGTATTCTATTTCTGCATTTTATTTCGGTCTTAGCTTTCTAGTTTAGAAACTTTATTAAAAATTCAAAAAGATTTTACACTTCTGCTTTATTTTTGACAAACCAAAGTGGAAAGCTGATCTTCAGATTCGAATTTGAAGCAGATGCAGGAAGTTTCTGAACTGGAGGATGAGTCGTGAGCTTAATATGTTAATTTTGTGAAATTGTAAAGTCAAAACAAGTTCATTAATTTGAAACTTGTAAATTTCAGAAAATGTTTGAACTAGTTTGTTTTCAAAAGATAGTGTGATTTATCTCAGATCAACCAAGGTCATTAAGTTGGACTTCGTAGACTAATTGAGTAATCAGGGTCATTAATTTGGACCTGAATACTTAAGTGGATTTCTAATTCTGACAAAAACAATCAAATGAGTTTGAATGGTAAGTTTGGATTGAATCTGTTATTGTCATATATCTTATTTTTAGGTAGAGATTGTGCAGGTAACAGGTATGAATATATAAAAGCAGCTAAGCAAAATTCCAGCCTACTGATGGGGGGAGTATGAAGATTTAAAGTCAGATGCAGTTCCTGAATCTACATTCAAGGGGGAGTTTGAAAGTTGTTAAAGATTCAGATTCTATGATTCATGCTAGCTGTTGATAGAAGAAGCGAAGATTTGAAGGAAGCTTTTACAGTGTCAGATAATTTAGGGCAGAGATCGATCAATCAAGAATAAAGACTGAAGACAGGATGCTAAAGACTTCGTCAACATCCAAGGGGGAGTCTGTTGGTGCACTGATGTCTGTTAACTTCGTCTTTATCGAGTCTTGTATTGTATTAGATAGATCAGGGCACAAATATCGAGAAAAAAGTATTAGGGTAATTCCGCTTGAATGATGCTACATGTGATTTCAAACGGAATTAGAACCTCTATATATAGGAGTGTGCCTGGTTCATTTGAAACGAAATTAGATGTGTGTGTTTGAGAGCTGAGGTGCTGCCGAATTGTAATCAGATCTGTAAAAGCTCAGGAAATCAGTAATAGATAAAGATTAGAAAGTATCAAGTTGTGTTGACATCATTTACATTGATTCCTCCTTTGTTTTTGATGATGAACTACTCAGATTGACTCGTTAGGGTCGCACGACGATCCAACACAATCGTTCTAATTGGTTTGGTGATGGTAACCTTGGTATTTCGTTTGGGTTGAAAGCTTGGATTGGTAACTGATTTTCTTGATTTTGTTCTGGGTACATTGGCACGGGTGCTATGGGTTATTCTGGGTAATAGTTGTGGTTTTGGTGTTGCTACACGGTAATGATTGACAATATTTTCTGCGGTTTGGAACATATCAAGATTGGCTAGTCTCCAATCCAATTCCTCCCACAGAGGTAAAGTCACTTGAATTTAGGCAATTCCTTCAGTTATTGTTATTATTTCTTGTTGTTGGATTTTCCTTATTATGTTTCTCCTTTCCCTTTTCTCTTTACTAAACCATCCTCTTTTCTTAGGTGGAAAGGCTTCCTCGGATTTAGCTCGAAAAACAAAAGGTTCCTAGGAATCAGCTACATATCCAGATATTGAACCGGATGGTCCTTCATCCATTGGAGAGTGGGACAGGTGACGATAAGCGTCGGATGTATTTTGATCACTCATACTGTGAACTCAAAAATTGTCAAAATAACATAAAATCATAATATACATATTAAGATTTATTTACACAGAATAACACAGAAGTTATATAATTTCCTAACATAATGGTTAAAACTTAGGTATTAAAAGAACAACTAAATGGCTTAAACCAGTGGCTCTGATACCACCTTCTGTCGCAACCCCAACCCCACCCTGATAGCGGGCGCCGCGAAGCTGAGCTGGTGGTATCGGTGTTTATTAAATATGCACCGGAATTAAAACATCAGAATCGTAGTTAGGAAATAATTTCAGAGTTTGCAAAAACACCAAACTTTTATATTAAACAAATGGGCTAAAACCCATATTTCATTTATAATGTATTTATAGGTATAAATCCTAACTTGCTGAAAATATAACTTCTTCTTTTATTCAGGTAATTTATAGCCACTTTATTTAAGCTTTCAGTGCTCCGTAGCTGGCTTCTAATAGCTTCACATCAAATTACCTGAAACGCGTTTAAAAATATTTTATCAGCAAGAAATATTGGCGAGTACATTCCAATTTTTGTAAAAGACACATTTGTTATATTTTACAGTATCAAGATGGAGATTACAATGTTTCTATCTAACAAATTCTCCAAAGTACTTGTCACTCGACGGTTCTGTGACTATGGCCATATCACACATTGGCTAACCCATTGTCCAATTGTGAAGGTTATCAAGTAATGTATACAAAACCCCATAATACTGCAGTAATTTGTAGAATACAAAGACTCGATCACTGTAAGTATAACTAAAAAACGTTTAGGGTTTTGTAAAGCAAGTTGATGAAAAGAAGAATGACTCATAAACTGTGAGAAAAAGAGAATGACTCACTTTGGTGATATTTTCTAATAATTTTCTTGAGTTCCTATTAAAAATATACAACGCATGCGTGTTAGTACAATAACCGAATTCAACTTTATCAATACGTCATGAGACAGAACCCCAACTTAGTTTACAAAGTATAGCCTTTATCAGGCAGCGCTTTGGCATCAGTTGCTGGGTTCAAGATCGATCGGACAGAGTATCAAATTAGTGATCACGGGTAAAAACACTTACAACAGGGTAGGGCTTTGTGAAATTAGGGGTATTGTGGGTATAATTTTCGTATTATATAGCTTGCGAGAGAAGGAGAAATGAACGAATTGTGAAGTGCAGATTGAAGCTCAATTTATAGGTGATCTGAGACCCCGTCGCGCCCCGTGACGGCCTGAGGCTCTGCCTCTCGTGGCCTGCGAGGGTCTCCTAACTAGGGTTAGGGCTGACCAGTCAGCGGTGTAGGTGTGCCACATGTATGACACGCGTCCTCAAGGGTGTCCGGTAAGTTATGGGGTCGTCACGCCCCACGAAGGGTTTAATGAATTCTGTCGCGGGCTACGACAGAAGTATAAACTTTATTTTTTCATTTTTCATTTTAAAAAACGATACACGGGTTCGGTTTTTCAATTACGGGGTGTTTTAGGACATTTTTTAGGGTTGTTATAACGACATTGCAAAAGTGCATGCCTCGGTCACTAATAATTGCTTTTGGTGTACCAAAACGCGTGAACAACTTCTTGAGGAATCTCACCACCACTCGGGCATCATTTGTAGGCATGGCTTGAGCTTCAACCTACTTAGAGACGTAATCCATTGCGACGAGGATGTACCTATTCACACTTGACAAGGGGAAAAGTCCTGTGAAGTCGATGCCCCACACATCAAAGATTTCGAGAACTTTAATTGGATTTTGGGGCATCTCATCCTTGGATGAGATATTACCGGTACGTTGGCATGCATCGCACTTTCTAACAAAGTCTAGGGCATCTTGAACTACCGTAGGCCAATAGACACCGCAATCAAAGACTTTTTGTGTGGTGGTGTGTGGACCGTGGTGACCTCCTGTCAATCCCTCATGAACATGCCTAAGAATTTCTAACCCCTCTTCTTTCGGCACACATCTCCTAAGTATGCGATCTCCTCCTATCCTAAATAGGTATGGGTCATCCCATATGTACTTCCTCGCATCCCGAAACAACCTCCTCTTTTGTTGAGCACTCATATCCTTCATCACATACCCGTTTGCAAGGTAATTTTCCAAATCGCTAAACCATGGCAAACCCTCCTTCTCCACCGCAATAAAATCAATGGACTCGTGAGGGAATCTATCTCCTATCTCCTCCTCACGAATCTCCTCTCTACTCGGATCCTTTAATCGTAAAAGACGGTCCGCCACAATGTTCTTTGCTCCTGTCCTATCCTTAATTTCTATGTCAAACTCGAAAAGTAGGAGAATCCATCTTTTGAAACGCGGCTTAGCGTCCTTCTTTTGGAAGAGGGAACGCAAAACCAAATGATCGGTGAACACTATGGTCTTTGAAAGCACGAGGTAAGAACGGAAATTGTTGAATGCAAACACTACGGCTAGAAGTTCCTTCTCGGTGGTGCTGTAGTTCTCTTGCGCATCATTGAGGGTTTTACTCGCATAGTAAATCAGGTGAAAGTGGTTCTCCCGTCTTTGCCCCCAAACTGCACCGACATCGTAATCACTCGTGTCACATATGAGCTCAAAGGGCAAGCTCCAATCGGGCAATATAAGAATGGGTGCACTCACGAGTTTCTCTTTAAGGAATTCAAACGCTTGAAGACACTCCTTGTCAAAGACAAAAGGAACGTCTTTCTCTAAAAGTCGGGTCATGGGGCGTGTAATTTTGGAAAAATCTCTAATAAAGCGCATATAGAACCCGCACGACCAAGAAAGCTTCAAATTGATTTCACAGTTGTCGGTGGAGGAAGCCTACTAATCGTGTATATCTTAGCCCTATCCACCTCTATGCCGACTCTAGAAATCTTATGACCTAAAACAATCCCTTCCATCACCATCAAATGACACTTCTCCTAATTCAACATCAACTTCATCTCCATGCACCTCTTCATCATCCTCTCAAGATTAGCTAAACACTGATCGAATGAATTGACATAAACCGAAAAGTCGTCCATGAAGACCTCCATGGAACTCTTAACCATATCTTGGAAGATGGCAACCATACATCGCTAAAAAGTAGCCGGAGTGTTACATAATCCAAACGGCATGCGTCGGTACGCGTATGTTCCATAAGGACATGTAAAAGTCGTCTTCTCTTGATCCTCCGGTGTAATGGGGATTTGGAAGTAACCTGAAAATCCGGAAACATTAGATTTGTTGCCCCGCCAGATGCTCTAGCATTTGATCAATTAACGGAAGCGGGAAATGGTCTTCCCTGGTGGCGTCATTTAATTTTCGGTAATCAATGCATACTCGCCAACCGATGACTGTGCGTGATGGGATGAGCTCATTTTTCTCATTCATAACAACCGTCATCCCCCCTTTCTTTGGGACAACTTGAGTAGGACTCACCCATGTAGAATCAGAAATCGGGTATATTAACCCGGCTTCTACAACTTCATCACCTCTTTCGTCACCCGAGTTTTCAAGGTCTTTCCTTTACACGTTATTTGTTCACAATTGTGTTTGCATAGCTTGTTTGCCTTGTAATTGTACACGTTTGATGATATGTTTGAGATATTGTGCTATGTGATGTGTTACTGTTTGCTGAGTGATAAAAATTGATTAACTGTTTGAGATTATGATCCCACGATCCCACAATCGATGAAACCTTAGGAGTTTCGTCAGCTACACACACCACGAAACCTTGGGAGTTTCGCCACAACTACCGCTCGACGAAACCTAGAGGTTTCGTCATGTGCTCCATGACGAAACTAGGGAGTTTCGCCAAAATGGGCTTCGGCCCAAGTATAGCCCAATCTATTCAACAGTTACATTATATATTGCACACGCCACAGTACATGTAACCCTAGACTCTCTTTCTCTCTTTGGCACCCGACGGCAACCATTATCTCTCTCGAATCCTTGCTAATTCATCTTGTAACCGGTTAGTGTATAGAATGCTTTGCTTTGTTACTGTCCAATGATTTCTAGATAGGATTTCATGGTTTATGCTGATGATTGATGATATAGGATACTGTGAATGATTAGATTGTTACAATGGTTATGTATGTCGGGATTCAATCATTGATTAGAATGATACATGTGAATGATGGATCTAATAATCTATTATGTGATGATTAGATGATGAAATTGTTAGTAGTTAGGGTTGATGTCCGTTGTTAATCTATTGGGTTTGATCTGATGTTGTGGTTGCTTTCACTTATGTCCACTGCTCCTGTTTCTGTTTGATGTTTGCATATCATGTTATCACTTGATTATCAATGTTAAATGATTAGGTGTTACAGTTATAAACATGTCAATGATCTAGTAACAAATCATTCGTGGCTAGGATTGAATAATTGATGTTAACCGCTTGACTGTTAGATGGTAATTAGGGTTTCGGTGCGTATGATTATCTGTATATATGACGAAACCTATGAGGTTTCGTCACCATGCATGTCGACGAAACACGGTGGGGATTTGTCACTTCAATGCCGACGAAACATAGGAGTTTCGTCACACCTCCAAGCCGATGAAACGAGGGAGGATTCGTCACCTTGGGGTTTCGCCACCTTGGAGTTTCTTCGCCTAGGGGTTTCGCCGTAGGTCAGAACCTCACAAATAGAATGTAGTTTTGTACAAGTGTAATGATGTATGTTTATATGCTGACTATTTCCTGTTGAAGATATGCATTAGGAAACATGATTCAGTGTTGATTAGCATACTTGACTGTTATTTCATGTAAACTGTGAAATAGAACAAGTTGTGTAACCACTATGTGCTGCCTAGTGATCATGATTGAATAACCACTGTGATTTGTATTTACACGTGATCTTTGTGAATGCAAACTGATTATGTATGTATGCATACTATAGGCTTTGACTGATTAACTGTGAACAAGTATATTACCAAACCGAGCAAACCAAGGTGAGTTCACACTTTCTCTAAGGCATGGGATTCCCGGTGGTTTGGGAATGGGTTAGGAAACTAAAACGAAACCTGCATATTCTTCTCGGGTAGAATATGTACCTACATCCTCGTTGAGAAGGATGACAACCTTTAACCTGTGTATTCTCCTTATGTAGATTACGTACCTCCGTCCTCGGTTGGGAAGGACGACAACATCTGACTTACTAGACAAAAACTCTATCATGAAGTCCCTCATTTTTATATCGACTTAATCGCGGGCTAATGGCGAGCGGGTCATTAGTTAGATAGCGCTATTTAGGTTTGACAAGCCTCACACCGTGCCGCAGAGGACGGGAGTGAACTAATGGATCTGGGCACTTGGTCAATGATGATAGACATTGACGTAGGGCACAACATGACTCAGTCAGTTGTCGATATGGTAACGGGTCTAGTGGTTAACATGGGGTAGCCCCCACTGATTATGGTTTGGGAAACAAGGAATTGGATAACTAGTGGTTTTCGAAACAACTTATGGTTTTTGGGATAACATTAAAACTGGACAACTAACTGTGAACTCGCTCAACTTTGTTGTTGACTCGTTGTTACATGCCTTGCAGGTCGATAGGTACATAGCAGGAGCTTGCATGGGAGGTGTCGTTGTGGAGCATGGACATTGAGTGTTCATGAGGACTTAAACACTTTTAACTAATGAATTTGGGTTTTGAACTAATTGCTTCCGCTGAATTACATAGACTTATTAAACTGTTTTTGAACACCAATTATATTGCGTGGTTGGACTTTTATTTACTTTACTATATTGTTCAATATGATTGGTGGCTTGATCCTGGCCAGTCACGCCTCCTGCGGTGATTTTCCGCTTGTGGATTTTGGGGGTGTGACAGATTGGTATCAGAGCCATTGGTTATAGTAAACTTGGTTTTTAAAAGGGAAAAGTTTTTAATAAAACCAGACTATAACCTGTACAGTGCCCAACGATCCATAACGACGCTTCGCTCCACGTGCAAGACTCAACATTATAGGTGATACGGTTTATGTTTATATTACCTATCTGTTAGCTTACATAGTGCATTGATCATGGTATGCTTAGTTGATGAAACAATTGATGTTTGAAACCCTGTGTGCTTACTCTCTTCTGTCATCCCAAACTTATGCACTTTCACGACACTTCTCTCACTTATGCTTTTCTTTGATGTGAAGATCATGAGTGGACGTTTGAATTTGACTCAAGCCCAGCTGACGGCTCTAATCAATGAACGAGTTGCTGAGGCACTCGTAGCAGCTCAAGCAGGAGGTATAACCTGCCATTTCAGCTTACCCTAGGATGTTTAGATCCTACTCTCGTGAACCCACTCTCGTGCTTAAATTTGTCCTTTCTTGCTCACGTTACAGGTCAACCTGCTCAGCCTCCTGCGTGTACATTCAAAACCTTCATGGATTGCCGACCCAGTACCTTTAACGGCACAGAAGGAGCTGTAGGTCTTCTCCACTGGTTCGAGAAGATCAAATCCGTTTTTGAGATGTGTGAATATCCTGAAGCTCGTAGAGTGAAGTTTGCTACTTGAACACTCGAAGGTGTTGCGTTAACTTGGTGGAACGCACAGGTTCAAATGCTAGGGTTGGCAGTTGCTAATGCCACCCCATGGAACGATTTCAAAGACCTGATCAAGGAGGAGTACTCTCATCGCGACGACATTCACAAGCTAGAGGTGGAGTTTTACAATCTGAAGATGACGGGGTCTGAAATAGAAGCGTATACGAAAAGATCGAACGAATTGGCTGTGTTGTGCCCTACTATGGTGGATCCTCCTATCAAGCGTATTGAGTTGTACCTCAAGGGTCTAGTGCCAGAAATTCAGAGCCATGTGACTGCGGCTAACCTTGGTACCATCCAGCAAGTCATTCGACTAGCCCATCCTCTCACTGATCAGGCAGTTGAGCAGAACAAGCTGCCCAAGCCTATTAGTGTTACTACCACATCTAATGCTCCTAGCGACAACAAGCGCAAGTGGATGGAAATTCGAGCAAAGGTTCTACTTCCGTTCAGTCTCAGTCTCAGCAGCGAAGGACTGACGACTTCAAGAGCCCTGGTCAGCAATCTTTAGGTAATCAAAATCAGGGTCAGGGTGGATACAGGGGTAATCAACCTAAGTGCAACCGTTGTAATTTGCACCACAGTGGGTCGTGTAGCAAGGTTCGCTGTCATAGGTGCAACAAGCCTGGTCACGCAGCCAAGGATTGCAGGAGCCCATATCCTGCAAATCAGAATCGTCAGCAACCGCAACAAGCTCCACAGAACCAGCAGCAACAACAGGGTAACAAGGGATGCTTTCAGTGTGGTGTCGAGGGTCACTTCAAGAGACACTGTCCACAGTTAAATAAAAATCATAACAATAATAACAACCAAGGAAATGGGAACAACAATGGGGGTAACAATGATGGCAACAGTGCCAGGGGACGTGTCTTCATGATTGGGCAGGGTGATGCAAGGAACGATCCCAATGTTGTGACGGGTAAGTTCCTACTGGAAAACTTCTATGTTACTGTTTTATTTGATGCGGGTGCTGATACTAGCTACGTGTCCTTAAAAGTTAGTCAGATGCTTAAGCGTACTCCAACACTTTTGAACACCAAGCACATTATAGAACTAGCAAACGGTAAAAGTTTAGAGGCCACACACATAGTTAAGGGTTGTAATCTTGTTCTTGCTGATCAGACTTTCTCTATCGACCTCATTCCTATCATTCTTGGTAGCTTCCACGTTGTCATTGGGATGGATTGGTTATCTTAACATCAAGCGGAAATTCTTTGCAAGGAGAAAATTGTCCGCATCCCTCGTTCTGGCGAAGAACCCCTAATGATTCATGGTGACAGGGGTGGTGCAGTAGTAGGCACCATATACTTCCTTAAGGCCCAAAAGTGTTTGCGAAAGGGCCACACTGCTATTCTAGCCCTCGTTACTGACACCTCAACGAAAGAGAAGAAGATAGAAGACATTCCTATTGTATGCGACTTTCCTGAGGTATTTCCTGAGGAATTACCTAGTCTTCCACCTCATCATCAAGTCGAATTTCAAATCGAGCTAGCTCCTGGAGCAACACCAATAGCTCGTGCACCTTATCGCTTAGCTCCATCAGAACTAGAGGAATTGTCCACCCAACTATAAGAGCTATTAGACAAGGGTTTCATTCGTCCTAGCTCTTCGCCCTGGGGAGCTCCAGTCTTATTTGTGAAGAAGAAAGACGGTACCTTCCGAATGTGTATTGACTATCACGAACCCAACAAGGTGACCGTGAAGAATCGTTATCCTCTTCCGCGTATTGATGACCTATTCAACCAGTTGCAAGGGTCGAGCTTCTACTCAAAGATTGATCTGAGATCGGGATATCATCAGCTGAGAGTCCGAGATGAGGACATCTCCAAAACAACATTCAGGACTCGTTACGGGCACTACGAGTTTCTGGTTATGCCTTTCGGATTGACAAATGCACATGCGGTCTTCATGGATCTCATGAACCGAGTGTGCAAACCTTACCTGGATAAGTTCGTTATTGTTTTCATCGACGACATCCTGATCTATTCTAAGAGCCAGGAGGAACACGAGCATCATCTGCGCCTCATTCTAGAACTCCTTCGAGCAGAACAGTTGTATGCTAAATTTTCGAAATGCGACTTTTGGCTTCGTGAAGTCCATTTCCTAGGCCATGTGGTAAACGAAGATGGGATTCATGTGGACCCATCCAAGGTTGACTCGATCAAGAACTGGCCTGCACCCCATACACCAACTGAAATCCGCCAATTCTTGGGTTTGGCGGGCTATTACAGAAGGTTCATCAAGGATTTCTCAAAGATTGCGCAACCACTCACTTCACTAACACAGAAGGGTGTCACTTATCGTTGGGGTGATGCACAAGAATCCGCGTTTCAGCACTTAAAGAATAGACTTTGTAGCGCACCTATTCTCTCATTACCTGAAGGCACAGACGATTTTGTGGTTTATTGCGACGCGTCAATTTAAGGACTAGGTTGTGTATTGATGCAACGTGAGAAAGTCATTGCTTATGCATCACGCCAACTTAAGGTCCACGAAAGGAACTACACTACTCACAATCTGGAGCTGGGAGCTGTTGTTTTCGCACTCAAGATATGGAGGCATTACCTGTACGGTACCAAGTGCACCAATTACACCGATCACAGGAGTCTCCAGCATATTTTCGAACAGAAGGAGTTGAACATGTGACAGCGTCGATGGGTCGAACTCCTGAATGATTATGAATGCGTGATCAAGTACTATTCGGGCAAAGCCAATGTTGTGGCCATCACCCTCAGCCAGAAGGAGTCAAAACCTAAACGTGTACGTGCGTTACAGCTTACCATCCACTCTAGTCTCCCCGCTCAAAATCCGTGATGCACAGATTGAAGCATTGAAAGCAGAAAACATCAGGGCTGAGTCCCTACGTGGATCGAAGAAACGGCTAGTAAAAAAGGAAGACGGCGCTTACTACATAACAGGGCGCATCATAGGTTCCACTTTATGGAAATCTACATGAGCTTGTGATGGATGAAGCACACAAGTCTCGCTACTCGGTACATCCTGGTTCGGATAAGAAGTACCATGATCTCAAGACTATGTACTGGTGGCCCACTTGAAAGCCCACATAGAAATGGGAGCAAATTTCCATGGACTTCGTTACTTGCCTGCCTAGATCTCAACGCAGAAACGATACCATTTGGGTGATCGTGGATCGACTGACCAAGTCTGCGCATTTTCTGGCTATCAAGGAAATAGATAAGTTTTCTACTCTTGCAGACATCTACATAAATCCTTTGGATCGACTTACCAAGTCTGCGCGTTTCGAGGCACGGGGTGCCAATCTCCATCATATCCAATCGTGACGCATGTTTTACTTCTGAGTTGTGGCAAGCGATGCATAAATCCTTTGGCTCTCGATTAGATATGAGCACGGCGTATCATCCATAGACGGATGGGCAGTCTGAACGCACCATCCAAACCCTTGAAGACATGCTTAGGGCATGTGTGATCGACTTTGGTAACGGCTGGGAAAGACACCTCACGTTAGTGGAGTTTTCGTATAACAACAGTTACCACACCAGCATCCAGGCTGCCTCGTTTGAGGCGTTGTATGGACGTAAGTGTCGGTCACCTCTTTGTTGGGCAGAGGTTGGCGACAGCCAAATCACTGGCCCAGAACTCGTCGTACACACAACAGAGAAGATTTCTCAGATACGACAACAAATGCAGGCAGCTCGCGACCGTCAGAAAAGCTACACTGATAAGCGAAGGAAACCACTCGAGTTCCAGGTTGGGGATCGAGGACTACTTAAAGTCTCACCTTGGAAAGGTGTAGTTCATTTTGGTAAACGAGGCAAACTTAACCCACGATATGTCGGACCTTTCGATATCATAGAGAAAATAGGCAAGGTGGCCTACAAACTGAACCTACCCGAAGAACTCAGTGGAGTTCACAACGTATTCCACGTGTCAAATCTGAAGAAGTGACTGTCAGTTGAGACCCTCATAGTTCCTCTCAAGGAACTCACCATCGATGATCAGCTGAGATTCGTCGAAGAACCTGTAGAGATTACAGACCGAGACGTTAAGGTTCTCAAGCGCACCAGAATACCTCTTGTTTGAGTTCGTTGGAACTCCCGTCGTGGCCCAGAGTTTACCTGGGAATGAGAAGACCAAATGAAACACAAGTATCCCCAATTGTTCGACAAAAGTGCAACCACTACTAAAGCCGAAGCTACTGCAGAATTTCGGGACGAAATTCCAAACCAACGGGGGGATGATGCGACACCCAGGAAAACCAGGAAAACACGCAACCTAACTAGCTTCCTCAGTAACCACGTGCTAAATTTCAGGACGAAATTTCTTTCAAGTTGGGGATGATGTGACAACCCGAGTTTTCAAGGTCTTTCCTCTACACGTTATTTCTTCGAAATTGTGTTTGCATAGCTTGTTTGCCTTGTAATTGTACACGTTTGATGATATGTTTGAGATATTGTGCTATGTGATGTGTTATTGTTTGTTGAGTGATAAAAAATGATTAACTCTTTGAGATTATGATCCCACGATCCCACAATCGATGAAACCTTGGGAGTTTCGTCAGCCACACACACCACGAAACCTTGGGAGTTTCACCACGACGAAACCTAGAGGTTTCGTCATGTGCTCCACGATGAAACTAGGGAGTTTCGCCAAAATGGGCTTCGGCCCAAGTATAGCCCAATCTATTAAGCAGTTATGTTATATATTGCACACGCCAAAGTACATGTAACCCTAGACTCTCTTTCTCTCTTTGGCACCCTACGACAACCATTATCTCTCTCGAATCCTTGCTAATTCATCTCGTAACCGGTTAGTGTATAGAATGCTTTGCTTTGTTACTGTCCAATGATTTCTAGATGGGATTTCATGGTTTATGCTGATGATTAATGATATAGGAGACTGTGAATGATTAGATTGTTACAATGGTTATGTATGTCGGGATTCAATCATTGATTAGAATGATACTTGTGAATGATGGATCTAATAATCTATTATGTGATGATTGGATGATGAAATTGTTAGTAGTTAGGGTTGATGTTTGTTGTTAATCTATTGGGTTTGATCTGATGTTGTGGTTGCTTTCACTTATGTCCACTGCTCCTGTTTCTGTTTGATGTTTGCATATCATGTTATCACTTGATTATGAATGTTAAATGAATAGGTGTTACAGTTATAAACATGTCAATGATCTAGTAACAAATCATTCGTGGCTAGGATTGAATGATTGATGTTAACCGCTTGACTGTTAGACGGTAATTAGGGTTTCGGTGCGTATGATTATCTGTATATATGACGAAACCTATGGGGTTTCGTCACCATGCATGTCGACGAAACATGGGGGGGATTTGTCTCTTCAATGCCGATGATACATAGGGAGTTTCGTCACACCTCCAAGCCGACGAAACGAGGGAGGATTCGTCACCTTGGGGTTTCGCCACCTTGGAGTTTCGTCGCCTAAGGGTTTCGCCGTAGGTCAGAACCTCACAAACAGAATGTAGTTTTGTACAAGTGTAATGATGTATGTTTATACGCTGATTGTTGCCTGTTGAAGATATGCATCAGGAAACATGATTCAGTGTTGATTAGCATACTTGACTATTATTTCATGTAAACTGTGAAATAGAACAAGTTGTGTAACCACTATGTGCTACCTAGTGATCACTGATTGAATAACCACTGTGATTTGTATTTACACGTGATCTTTGTGAATGCAAACTGATTATGTATGTATGCATACTATAGGCTTTGACTGATTAACTGTGAACAAGTAGATTAACAAACCGAGCAAACTAAGGTGAGTTCACACTTTCTATAAGGCATGGGATTCCCGGTGGTTTGGGAATGGGTTAGGAAACTAAAACAAAACCTGCATATTCTTCTCGGGTAGAATATGTACCTACATCCTCGTTGAGAAGGATGACAACCTTTAACCTATGTATTCTCCTTGTGTAGATTACGTTCCTTCGTCCTCGGTTAGGAAGGACGACGACATATGACTTACTAGACAAAAACTCTATCATGAAGTCCCTCATTTTTATATCGACTTAATCGCCGGGCCAATGGCGAGCGGGTCATTAGTTAGATAGCGCTATTTAGGTTTGACAAGCCTCACACCGTGCCGCATCGGACGGGAGTGAACTAATGGATCTGGGCACTTGGTCTATGATGATAGACATTGACGTAGGGTGTTGGTGTATTACGTCTATCGACTTTGTCTTGTATCGAGTCTTGTATTAGAATTGTTAGATCAGGGCACATTGTACGAGAAACTAGGGTTTGTGTTAAAGTGGGTAATTTCGCTTGATACAGCCTCTGCCACTTTCAAGGGAAATTAACATTGTAATTTCGCTTGATACAGCCTCTGCCACTTTCAAGGGAAATTAACATTTCTAATTCGGCTTGAAAGTGTCAGTGCCACTTTCAAGCGGAATCACCTCCACTATATATAGGCTTCATGTCTAGTCATTTGTAACGGAATTAGATTGATATACCGAGGTGTTGCCGGTCTGTCTAGTGATTGTAAACAGTGTTAAATCAATATACAAGACGTTTAAAGTGTCAATCAAGCTGTTTCCAATTCTATACGTCTGTTTCCGCCTTTCGTATAGATAAGAACTCTTCTGAACGACTCGTTTGGGTCACAAAACGATCCTACAAGTGGTATCAGAGCTCAGGAAGAAGAGTTCTTGCCAAAACAGCCATATTTTCTGACTTCTACACCTTCTTTTCAAAATTGAACAAGTTTTTACGGTAAAAATGGACTGATCTTTTGATATTACGTGTATAATACAGTTTTAACAAACCCTTGAAAGAATCAGACCTAAATTCGGACTAAATCTGATAAAAATGGGCCAAAAAGGTAATTCCGTTTGAACGAGACATCTAATTCCGTTTGAAAAGTTGTGGTAATTTCAAACGAAATTACCTGATTCCACTTGAAATCGCTATTCCGCTTGAAATCGCTATTCCGCTTGAAATCGCTATTCCGCTTGAAAAATCATCTGATTCCGCTTGAAATTATAATTCGGTTTGAAAAGTACACCTAATTCCGCTTGAAACTGGTATTCTGCTTGAAAAGTGATTCCGCTTGAAAAGTGATTCCGCTTGAAATAACCACTGCCACTTTCAAGGGAAATTAGTAAATGTTCTGTATTTCGTGTGAAACTTGAACTTTTGAGAAACAATTTTTCGAAAAATGGAAGAGGAATTCTACAATGCGTTTGCAACACCGATTGCTCCTGTTACAGCTGCCGAAACTTTGTACAGTGAGAATGAGACGGGAACTCACCAAAAACCGCCAAAGCTTATGTACATTGAAGATTTTCAAGGATGGAAAAATCGATTCGAGAAGTGGGTGCAAGCTTACAAATTTGACGCATGGTGTTCATTGGAGAAAGATTACGAAAAACCGAAAAATGAACGTGGGCTTGAAAAGGGATTCAGTGACTTTACAGAGATTGATAAATTGAAGTATACAAGTGAAAAAATGATGATTAGTATTCTTCAATAAGCGATTAAAGAAGACATCTTTTTTTTGCTCCAACATGAGGGTACTGCTAGGTCTATTTGGACGGCATTGATTCAAAAGTTCAAAGGAAGCGCAGATATGATCAAAAACAAAAAGGCGTTATTGAAGAAATCATTTGATATGTTTGCAGCTTTCGATCATGAAACAACAAAGATGACCATTGATAGATATTGTCACCTGGTATTGGAAATGGGAAGATTGGACATTAAGAAAGATGATGATGAATGGGTTGATAAACTTGCTGATGCATTACCACAGCAAAAATGGGGAACTTATATGTTGATTGTGAAACACATGAGAAAATCAGAAAATATGAATCTGGCACAGTTTATTCAAAAGATTGAAGAGCACGAGTTAGATATTCAGAAAACGGCAATCATGTGGAATCCAAATGCTCAACAAGATGTCAGTTTAAGAGGGAACAAGTTTGAGGCTAACCCCAGCCCTAGCCCAAAGATCCAAACTGGTTTTAGTGCTGACAGTTCATCTAGAACAAAGGGTAGTAATGTGACACAGAGTGGTGGATCTTCATCTTCATATTCAACTTTGATCCGAATCATACTACACCAAGTCCTCAACAACAGAATTCTACAAATCTGCAGTGCAATGTTACATTGAATATTCAAAATGGTCAAAATATGTCTCCGGAAATAGCAAAGCAACAGATGGCATCACTCGTTGCTATGTTGGAATCATATGAAAGCTTGATTGGTGGCAGAATTGGAAATCCGATGCTTACCAAAGAGGATTATGATCAAATTGATGTAGAGGAACTTGAGTTGATGGATGTGAAGTGGTGTTTAGCCAGTGCTGTTCGAAGAGCAGAAAAATTTACACAAATCACTGGTAGAGATGATTTTCGGGGAATGAGTGAATCTCCAATAGGGTTTGATAAATCGAAAGTCACCTGTTTTCGTTGCAAAGGAAAAGGCCATTTTAAACGAGAATGCAAAAACAAAGAAGCAACTGGGAGACAAGATGGAAAGAATGATTATTATCAAAAGTCAATTTTTCATCAGATTGATCAACAATCACAAATTGATAAACAACCACAAACTGCTCATGCTCGTACCATTCAAGAGAAAAGAGCTTTGTTTGGTATAATTGATCAAGATGATGAATTTGTTGCAGAGGGATTTAGCTGGGATAAATAGGTTCCACCAGGTTCAGGTCTTGTTGCTAGAATTCTGGGTGAATATGAGACTAGTCAGAAAAGAATCCCAATTTTTCCAGATCTTGGAAGTGATATAGATACTAATGATGAAGAAGAATACATTAATAAAACTAGAAAATGTATAGATTCTGACAGTTTTAATTTTTTTTTTGCAGATAAAGTTGAGTTGCTGTATCAGAAGAAGATTGCCAGATTGAGGAGAGAGTTGGAAGCAGCAAGAATCCTTGCTGATGAAAAAGAAAAAATGAAAGCTGGAGAAGCAAATGTTGAACCAGTAACTGAGAAAATAGTAGAAAAAATTGTTGAAGTGGAGAAAGTGGTGGAGAAAATAGTTGAAGTCGAAAAAATAGTTGAAGTTGTGAAACTTGTCGAAGTTGAGAAACTTGTCGAGGTAGAAAAAATCGTTGAAGTTGAGAAATTCGTCGAGATTGAAAAGATAATTAAAAAAATGGTTGAAGTTGAAAAACCATGTTTGAAGTGTTTAGAATCTTGCAAAGCTTGTGATGAGAAAGATAAGAAGATTGCTGAATTAGAGAAGATTAAAGAAGATTTACTGTCTGATGTGAAGTATGTAAAGGAATCATATGATGTGCTGAACAAAACAGTTGATAGTCTGAAAAGAACGAATTCAGAAATTGAAAATGCTATGACAAAAATGAATTCGACATTAATGATGAAGCAGAAGGTCATCAATGAGTATATTGAAGATTGTGCTAAGCTGAAGCAGGATTTAGAACTTGAAAAGATTGAGAGTGAAAGGATTAAACGTTTGTTGTTGAGTTATACAACATGTGATTATTTTATTGATCGTGTTTATCCTACTGTTGCAGGGCTTGAAGCATTCAAGGAGGAAAAGACTGAAGATACTGATACTGGTAAGAAACAAAGTGTCAAGTATAACAGATGTCCGCCCCCGATCCATGAAAGTTATTCTCCCAGGAATCCTAATGAGGAGTGTCTAAAAAAGGCACTCAACATCAAATTAAAGTCTGAAATCCTTGATGAATTACCAGATAATATTGATGTTACATTCACAGTGTCTGACACTGATCATGAGTCTGAAATATTAAAGAAAGTGGTCGATCAGGTGTTGGATATGGATGAAGAGTCAAAACCGGAGTCTAAATCTGAAAGTTCGAGTTCGTCAGAAAAGAGTCCGATCGGATGGTCATCCGATTGCATTGAGTCTTATGTATTTTGTGTTGTGTATGTATTTTTGTATGTGTATGTACATGTTTGTATGTTTGTGTCAAGACAATTCAGGGAATGGTGCTTAAATGTTAAAGTGAAATCCGTCGGAAGACGTATGTCATCCGAACGGATGGCCATCCAATCGGATGACCATCCGATCGGATGGTGATCCGAACGGATGACACTCCTACTCCCTGATTGCCTATAAATAGCTGGTTAGTGCTTGTTATTTAGAACCTTTTGCTGATCATTGTAGCGAAGCTCTGCTTGTCTGACTTTCATCCGGTTCCTCTGTACTTTCACTATCAATCAATGAATGCAGACAACATGTTAAGCGTTGAACTTGTCGTTGTTGATTCTCTGACATTATCGAGGGATTCCGCACCTCGATTCTGCCACGTTCTACTCGAACAGATCCTGCGAAAACGGCCTAACAAGTGGTATCAGAGCCACAGGAGGTTGGATCGGAGACGAAAACAACAAATTCATCGAGTTTTCAGCGATTTTCTGCAGATTTCTGTCAAATCTCACCGGAGATTCTGACTATTTCTTCATCTTCTCCTACATTTCTTACAGTTTTCTACATTTTCACACCTTAAAACTAGAAAAACTCAAAATTAAAAAAGATTTCACAGACGAAATTAAGTAAATTTGACATTATTCGAATCAGAATTGAACATAGAACACTCCTACAAAGTTTCATTGAAAAATTCGGACTAAAGCTGAATCAAATCGATCAAAACTATGTCAAGTTCTTCGCACAAGATGACGTCATTCACCCGATCGGATTGCAATCTGATCGGATTGGACTAGGTTGTTCTTTATATTCTTTGCTAACGTCAGTGCTCGTTCGATCGGATCACCAACCGATAGGATTGGCTTTGTGGTTTAAGTGTTTTAAAGGTCCAAGTGTTCCTCAATCGAATGACCATCCAATCGGATCACCATCCGATCGGATAGCCATTCAACACGTGTGCCCATTCGACACTTGTGCATTTGTTTTCCTTGATCATTTGTGTCATCCGATCGAATCGCCAATCGATCGGATCACCATTCGATCCAAGTGCAATAGTTTGAGATTTTTGAAAGTTGTGAAATTTTTCTAAGTGTTTGACTGTTTCAGGTGTATTCAAGATGGGAGACGAATTTCATAACCCATTCAGCGACATCTTTGCATACAACACTTGAGATACATCGACAAACACGAATACCAATGCCAACGTAAATCCGAACAAGGCGATCGCATATTCTCTTAGCTGATGGCGATTGAATACTACAACCGGTGGGCAAACAGATTTGAGGGTTGGTTAAGAGCTTTTGCTTACATAAGTTGGAAGTGTCTGAAGAATGGTTATGATACTGGAAGAAAAGATT